>VXCM01003279.1:0-63198 GCA_014773175.1 Lucifuga dentata
TTATTCGGGCTTGGGACCGGCACAAGGAGGACACTGGCTTGTGCCCCCTTGAGGCTGCATTTATGAGTATATAATGGTTGTTATTAGGTTTAAAATAGCTTAGCGCATGAACTAACATAATTAATGTACACATTTATGTTAGTAATAGTTGTTAATTCTGTGGTATTCCATTAAAGACTAATCTAATACATACTTGGATTAGTACTTTCCTGTGTGTCATAGTAATCTACTTATAACTATTCTGTAAATACAAAATTACAGTATAAAGACTACACATACTAACCATATGGTTTATTAAAAAATGTGAAAAAGTTTATGCACTTAACATAGAGAATGGTGTTGTTTTTTGTAATTTTATTAATTGGCACATTATGTATTGTTTATGTATTGTTTTTTTATAACAATATCTGGTTATGAGTTGATGGTGCAGCCTGATGAGTTCTAAAACAAGCCCAGATAAGGATACAACATTCTGTGACTCTTAAAAATATTTTACAGAAACCTTCATTAGCTAAACAGTTTTTTAACGTGACTTCTGGAAGGGTAATACACAACAATAGCAGATTTTTGGAACATCATTTGAATAAAGGCCTGGTTTTTATATATATATATATATATCTCTATACACACGCTAATCCTCTTGGTCTTGGGTTCACTTACCAGTGGGTAGCGGAGAGGCTTTCCACTCTGAGGATCGGTTCCATAGTTGAGTTTGGCTGAGCGAGGCACCATGGCCAGCTTCATAGCAGCACTGTCCTTATCCACCACTCCAAAGAATTCTCCAACCAGCCGGGAAAGCTCAGGATGGGGATATAACTCCTCCTGGAATGCCATGGCAATGCTCTCAAAGGTAACATCATCATGGGTGGGACCTATGCCCCCTGAGGTGATGAGGTGTGTATATTGAGGTGAAAGGAGGGCGACTTCTTTAGCAATGACCTCCGGTGTGTCTGGTATGACTGTTATTCGCTGCACAGACACTCCGAGCTTCCTTAGTGCTCGAGTCAGAAAGGCACTGTTGGTGTCCAGTGTGTGACCCTATGATGAACATGAGAAAAAGGACTTAACAATGACTTCCTTTTGACAATGACTTGGTCTTTGTTGGGTGAAATCCACAAATTACAATGAGCACATTTTGGCACGATACGTGATATTGGACAAAATCAAAAGCTGCATTTTTTTAACAAGTGTGATCTTGTGCAGTCAAGAAATAATGATGAACTGCCCTGCTGCTATGTCTAAATATCTAATATCCATGACAGGGTTTTCCTCCGGAGATTTCCCCAGGAATCGTTGGTCTTACTTAAGGATACTGATAAATGAACTTTCCACATAATATGTTCGAGTGTATGTTAATAAATTCTGGTTCCTTCAAGACCATCCAGTTATCAAAAAAATATAAGAGCTTATTTTATTTTACCAAATCCACAAACTTCCAAAGTTTTCTAAAGCCAGAGGGATACTGTCAATCACAAAATTGCCATGTGAGGGTAGTCCAAACCCAATCATCAATTAACACTGAATCTCCCACCTTCAGTATCTCATCTCCAATGATGAGAATGGCTGCAGTGGGAGCATCACCTTTCGCTGCAGAGGATGGAAAGGAGCTCTGGCGGTTCGTGGCCATGGCTGCTTTATTGAGTTGAGCTGCCAGTCTCCTCAAGCGTACCGCTGCTCCACTCAGCCTGGGAAAAGTCCCACTGAAAACAGAGAAAGGAATCTGTAAACATTTGCACATTTTTAATAAATTATTTTTATATTTATTGCTTTTGCAAATGTCCAAACATCTCTATGAGAATCAGTAGTTTGTTTGTTGTTTTTTTTTAAATCTTACATCAACATGAAGAATACATGGCATATCCCAAAATGTTTCAGTGTAGCTCAGACTCTTTTCTTCTTCATCACAACTCCTTTCCTCCCAAGCGGTACCTTGGAAGCAGACACAAGGAAGACACAAGACAAGGAAGGGAAAGAAAACTGTGACCTGTGAAAAAAACCAAACAAACTGTGACCTGCACATTCATTTCAGCAGCACATACAGTGCATCAATTAATAGTTTTATATAAATTCTGTACAGATATATGGCTTGGTGTTGACGTTGAATAATTGAAGATGAAACAATAAATTATTATTTCTATTTCTGAGATAAGCATTTGGATGTTTCATGTGCTGGATCATGTATTGGATGGGAGAGCTATATGCTGTTTCAGACATGCCAGTTTCTAAAGTTTCAGCCCAACATTGTTTTTGAACTCACAAACCTAATATGATTTTACATGCTGCAAAACTGTGCCAATCAGATCATGCATCAATAATGGACTGCCAGTACTTCCTTATCTCTTCCAGCAACATGACCAACAGGATGGATAACAGGTGATACACAATATCCAAGGCAGCCTGGGTTTTGTATTATGCCCACACATAGTCCTGGCAGACAAATGAGTGGTTGAAATAAAACAAGTAGAAATTTAGATGCAGTGTTAACAGAAACAACCAGAGAACTGATTAACAAATGAACCAAAGTAGTGCCAATAACATGAAAATAGCGTGCTTCCAAGAATAAAGACAAATCTGTTGACAGGTGGAAGTTAAAACACCAGTGAGAAAATAACTTGTCAAAAGTAGAGATGAACTTAAGGAAGGAAAGCGTGTATTCTCAAGATCCAGATTTCTAATGTACTTCGCTGCACGTTGTAATGGTGGTATAACTGAGTTCACATGACAAAACAATAATTGAACTTCTGCATATTCCTTCGTTGGCAATAACGTTCAACACATAACTAATACAAATGAAGGTTGAATGTCATTCCAAGCGTCCGCTGCTGCACATAAACGACAAATCTGAACCGCAACAAGTTACATAAAATGACACGATGAGCGAACTGAAGCTGATAACTAGCATAAGCAGTCTACTTATTCATGTCTACTGTTCTGACTAATACAATGACGTATTGTCTCGGCTTCCACATAATATGCAGAAACATACCTTTTTTTTTTTCCAGTTTTTGTATTTCGGTGGTCAAAATCATTAAAATTGAAGCATCTCGCATGATAAACTTACCACACGAACAGCAAAAGCCCTCGTTACGTATTACAACCAGGACTACATGTCACTTAAATAACGTGTCCAATCACAAATAAGAATAGATGCGTCAGACGCCAGAGAGCCAATCGTATTAGCGAAGGCGTGTCTTAGCGGCTGGAGGGTTTGTCTACACGGAAGNGCCAGAGAGCCAATCGTATTAGCGAAGGCGTGTCTTAGCGGCTGGAGGGTTTGTCTACACGGAAGTAACAGATAAAGACGGATCTGTGTGCCACAGTTAACGGTCTCACCAAACCTGACGTTAAAAAAGTAAGAATGTATTGCCAAAAGACAGAATTTAAATGAGTGATATCGACAATTCGTCTGTCTATAAAGTGACAGGTCTAATCTCCGTTTGGTTAGTATGCTAGCCAGAAGGGCAGCACTTCTTTTTCAGCTGAACAACTCGAGTGAATACTGCAGAGCGTCTGACTCAAGACTGCCTCTGCTGGTCGGAGCAGCACAGCACCAGACCGGATGCTGTTGTTAATTTTGTTGCCAGTAGAAGGCACATGTGGCTTGGTCTGCATCAAACAGATGCTATCTATTGGTCTAAGGTGGAAGGTTAAATGCTTGTTTTCATTGCAAATTTATGGGGTTGAGGAAATAATGTTAGTTGTAAGGTAAATTTGATGAAAAGGTTTATGTCCACTCCCACAGAGGACCAACTTTACTTGTTCATTCAAGCATTCACACAATACTTAGGACATTCAAGACATCATAACTGTTATGATGTGTTGATATGTTATGACATAACATAACCTAATATTCTAATTTCTTTAATAATGTTTATGTACTTGAAATGAATCTACATGTAAGTATATTGCCATTGTGCCATTTTTGCGTGCTTTCTGTCCCCTCAAGTAAAGTAACGCATCATACTGAGGAATCCATCATGAGTTTGTGCTTACCTCACCATTCTTCACAATTTTTTGTATCTCCAACTCAGATGAGGCACTACTATACATGAAGTTTCCTGGCTATTTCTTATGGCATTTAACATGTCTTGCAAAATTAATTAGGAGTGGTTTGTTAAGTAGATGGTGAATGTGCAGATTCACAAATATTGAGGAAATAATCATGACACACTCTTTCAAATCATCCAGCAGATAAGCAACTTATTCTATGACATAATCATCACACAATCATCATTATTTTTTAAAATTCCATCTGTGCTTTTTCTGTTTGACAGGTCAAAGTGTCAACCATGAAAAAGTTCTACAGCTTAGGTAGTAATCTGTGCGTTCAGTATTTAAGAGGACGTGGAAGAGGATGTGTGTCTATAGACTCCACACACAGTGAGGAGGATGGTTCAAGTGACCAAAGACTCTCCAAGGATCACAGCTGGAGAATTGTTAGTTGGGTTGTGGGGTCAGAAAGTCTCCAAAACTACCATTAGACGCCACCAAGCTGATTGAGAAAAATATTTTTAACATAATAAGAATTTCTTTTTCCTTTCAATTATTTGACTTTAATTAAAGCTCATATTTTTGTTAATATCTTAAACAAGACATTTTTTTCACATCCGATTTTGCTTTTATTTACCAAGGTTGCCAATACTTGTGGAATGCACTGTCTATATGTATGTGTTATGTTTATATAATTTTTTTCTTTAGGCAACCATATCCATCTTTCTCTTTTTTTTGTTTTTTTGTTTTTTGTTTTTTTTGTTCATGACCATGTGTGGATTTGCTATAGTGATGGACAGGCTGACAGATGAGGTTAGACAAGAATCCCCTTGGACTATGATGTTTGCAGATGACATTGTGATCTGTAGTGAGAGCAGGGAGCAGGTGGAGGAAAACCTAGAGAGGTGGAGATATGCCCTGGAAAGGAGAGGAATGAAGGTTAGCCGCAGCAAGACAGAATACATGGCTGTGAATGAGAGGGACTCAAGTGGAATGGTGAGGTTACAGGGAATAGAGATAAAGAAGGTGGAGGATTTTAAGTACTTAGGGTCCACAGTCCAGAGCAATGGAGAGTGTGGAAAAGAGGTGAAGAAACGTGTGCAAGCAGGTTGGAATGGGTGGAGAAAAGTGTCAGGTGTGATGTGTGACAAAAGAGTCTCGGCAAGAATGAAAGGAAAGGTGTACAAAACGGTGGTGAGACCAGCGATGTTGTATGGCTTAGAGACAGTGGCACTGAGGAAAAGACAGGAGGCAGAGCTAGAGGTAGCAGAGACTAAAATGCTGAGGTTCTCTTTGGGAGTGACGAGGATGGATAGGATCAGGAACGAGTACATCAGAGGGACAGCGCATGTTAGATGTTTTGGAGATAAAGTCAGAGAGGCCAGACTGAGATGGTTTGGACATGTACAGAGGAGGGATAGTGAACATATCGGTAGAAGGATGCTGAGGTTGGAACTGCCAGGCAGGAGGCCTAGAGGAAGACCAAAGAGGAGATTTATGGATGTAGTGAAAGAGGACATGAAGTTAGTTGGTGTGAGAGAAGAGGAGGCAGAGGATAGGGTTAGATGGAGGCAGATGATTCGCTGTGGTGACCCCTGAAGGGAAAGCCGAAAGGAAAAGAAGAAGACCATGTGTGGATTTTGATTGTTAAACAATATACGTTTAAACAAGACATGAAAAACAAATGTTGCTGTATCCTTAATTAGCAGCTGCACCATAAAAATAAAACAAGATTACAGTGATGCTGATGTGCAATATCAGCTCATAATAGCTGTTTATTTTATCATATGAGAAAGCAAAACTTAATGTGTTTGCATGTGTTTGTTATTTTAGATACTACTTACGTGTTGACGCGCTTGGCGTGAAGATCTGGGAAATTCTGCCTTTGCGCAATATGTATGCGCTAGATAGGCTAGGTGCAGAGCACGCACGCACGCGCACACACACACACACATACACACACAGACACACACACACACACACACACACACACACACACACACAGGATCCTCGGCCAGATGACGTCGCCATTTGTTCGCGGAAGTGGCTTGTTTCGTGACCGTGGAGGGGGCGGCAGGGGGAGGAGGAAGGGAAGGGAAGGGAGAGGAAAGAAGAAGTTTAGAGCCATCTCAAATAAACTTAAGCTACACTGTTAGTCACCCGGTAGACAAAACCACCGACATTTGCCTTGTTAGATGAAATAAATCTGAGGTTTGTGCAGTAAGAAGAGGGCCGGCTGAAGGGAAAGGGAGGAAGAAAGCTGGTAAGTTGTTCGTCCAAGTTGAGCACACTTTTTGGGGCATGGTTTAGTTTGGGCAGCGGGCTGTGCATAACATACTCAGTTGTTGAGCAGTTGTTGTGCATATAAACTTCCAGGAAATAAGTAACTTACTGTCTTTATGGTGATCATCGTTATGTATTGTTTCCCGTTGTACAACCGTGTACTTGTGTTAGAACGACACGGTCTTTCTTTCTCGTGAGCAGACTGCGCTGTGCACACGTTACGCCAAACGTGTAAGTAATGTGTACTTAATATTTGCTCTGTCAGACGAGTTTAGAGTTTATTAGTTGTATGAGGTAGGTGAGCTGTACAATAATATTCTTCAACTGGTAAATATGAAGGCAAATCAGTGGCTCAATCATAATTTACACATTAGGTGAATAGATACCAGGCCAAATTAATTGCGTAAGAATAAGGTTCCTGGTAGGGTCCGAGTCAATTTCTCACAAAGATGACAGATCCTATCAGCACAAACACACTCCAATCTTACATATAATACATTTGTGGTTATGGCTGACTGTTTCATATGTGTTGAGCAAATCCATGGAGATTTGGGCCAATCAACAAAACACACCTAAGCAGGTAGATGGAGTGAGACGGGGTCACTGTGGCAGTGAAAATGAACGGTGACATAGTGAAGAACACAAAGGATTTTTTGGAAACAGACTGAAGGTTATTTGGGATGATTGAGGGGAATGAAAGCAGTGGGCTCCGTGGGCTTATCAGGGGCAGCCACACCATTCACACACCAGCAGCCTGTGACATGATTCTATAGAGTGAAGTTATCTACGCTGATGAAGACGAGAGGAAGGTAAGGTGCAGTCATCAGCTGATCTGGGAAATGGTAGCTTCAGACACATGACAGGAGCCAGACAAGACTCACACACATACACACACATACACACCAGAGAGAAACAACACAGACAGACATTAAATGAGACGATCCAAGACACAATCTGTCAGTCACGCTGGAGCATCTCGGCTCCTCTGTCACAGCATGGCACAATCCAAAATCCCTTTGATTAAAATTGAATCTGTCCACTCCTGATCAAAACGTATCAATTGGCAGTGAAAGCTTTAGTTGTGATTGACGGGAAAGTGTGACACCTGTGATTGTTGCAGTCTCATCATGACAGGTGCATGCACATGTGCACATAACCACACACACATACATCACAGATGTGAGCATACTGCATTCATTCCCAGTAAACTTTGATTTTTGTAAGTTGTCAGTGTTATCCAGATATTAGTGCTGAATCAGGGCAAGTAGTCGGGGTAAGTAATGTGTGATTCTGTCGATAAAACACGATGCCACTCAGCTGCTGCAGCGACTGATGCTGCCGGCATCAACAAAACATAATACAATATTATGTGGGTATCTGTCTATATTAGGTTGTGTGTGTGTGTGTGTGTGTGTGTGGGGTATGTTTGTGTGGGTCTTTGTGTCTGGTGTGCATGTGTGTGTGTCTGTGTGTGTTCTGGAAACAAACTGTGGGAGTTTGTTTTCATGGTCGTAGCATGTGGTTGTCCGTCTCTATTTCTACACAATAGGACTGAGTCAAAGCTGCATTTCCTGCACTGTTCCACTGTGTGCAGCGTGCACAATGCTCATTCTCCTGTGTGAACCACACTGGTGGTGTGGAAAGGTCTTATCCTATGTGATGTTCAAATTAAGTGTAAATTGAGTCTGATGTACAGAACTGAGAAGCTTAGTCGCATCGTAATTACTGTCAGTGGTACTTTTCTGGATGCTGTATAGACCTTAAAAGGACCATACTGGCCATTTTGCATGTTTGAGCCTAATATATTAAATTTTCATACACGTAACGTTACTGACAATCATTTCCCAAAGCATATTACTGGAATGGTGAATTAAAATAAAAGTTTCCTATCTTCCAGACTGCCATTGGTTTCAGTTCATTCTGATACGCTATTAAAATCAACTTGTTGATACTTGAAACATTTTTGGGATAGGTAATCCATCATCGCAAACAAGACGTATATTCAGGGTTTTTTTCAATATGTAATTTTAGCGTTTAAGTGCAATAAAAAATGCGGAGTGGCCCCTAGTGGTGCATTCAAGTGCTGTAGTGAAGAACTGACAACAGGAAGTATTTTCAGATCACTGCGCTTTGTATTGCACTTAAACGCTAAAATTACATAACTTCGAAAAAAATCTGAATACACGTCTTGTTCGCAGTGATGGATTAGTTATTCCAACAACGTTTCTAGTATCAACAAGTTGATTTTAATAGCGTACCAGAATGAACTGAAACCAATGGCGGTCTGGAAGGTAGGAAAAAATTTTTTTAATTCACCGTTCCAGTAGTATGCTTTGGGAAATGATTGTCAGTAATGTTACATGTATGAAAATTTAATGTATCAGGCTCAAACATGCAAAATTGACACTATGGTCCTTTAATGACTTTCTGGAGATGAGATTTTCAGAGGTCACCTATTTTGTAGGTCAGGGTCCCTCCACCCTCTGCTTGATTGTGTGTTGTGGGTGGGGTTGGAAGTGTTCCTCTGCCAAGCAGGGTCACATTAGGGTCAGGAAAATATCTGGTCACAAGCCGGTTAAATTCTAATTTCCAGGTCTCTCCCTGCAAGAGCTGTTTCATTCTTGAAATTGTCCCCTTATCTCACTTTTTGTGATAGATAATTTTCACACCCATCTTACTGAAAATTTGACCACTCAGTAGGTTCTGAGTGACATGACGCACTTTGCAGATGCAGACAACACTAATTGCATAGTTAAGCCCATAAAAACAGGACAGACATAGTATCAGTGTCAGTATTTGTGCAGTTAACAAAAGTTATTTTACTTAAAGGACCATATCAGTGAGTTTGCATTTAAGCACAATATATATAACCCACATTAACCAATTTCCACAACATAAAACATTAGTTTGTTATTTTTTCAAATCCCCTAATCTTTTAATATCAAAAGTTCAGGTGATACACCCACCTTAAAATTCAGTGTTTCACCATCTAACACTTTGCACAATTGTAGAATGCACGGCCATTTTAAATATTCCATAAAAGCCGTCGTCTCCTGGGACTATATTCCCTGGTGAAGACACACATTGTCTTACGTGCGCCTCCGTGTTGATCCATTTGAATAAAGTTACATCGACAAAAAAACTTAATAGACATCTTGTTTGTTGTGATAGTTCTCAAACGCATTTGAAGTGTCTGCAAGTTGATTTTTATAGCATACTGGAATGAATGGAAACCAGTTTGGAAGGCAGTTTAGAAGGTTGGGAAAAGAAATCTCAAATGTACTGCTTCAGTTGTATATTTTGGGAAATGGTTGTCAGTAACGTAATGTATGCGGGTTTTATATATATATCTAGGGCTCAAACATGCACTATCGCCGGTATGGTCCTTTAAACAAGTATGATGCATAGTGGGAAATTGAACCACAAATCAACTTCTTTTGTTTGTGCTTGCAGACTAAGGACTTGGAAACTTTTGTCCTTTTACTAGTCTTGATGACAAAAGTTGTACATGTCTACAATAAATGACATCTGTTCTGTTACTATTATAACACGTCTCCTTTTTGCAGGAACAGGTCTTGAGTTGTTGTTGCTCACCTCAGCTTCATGTGGGAAAACTTGGTGATAGCTAGCTGTGTGTGAGTTGATGTGGAGAAGCAACATTTTCTACAACAAATGAGACGGTTAAGGAGACGAAAGGGGAAGTTATAAGTTGAAAGAGAGAGAGGCAGAGTGGCAGCAGGAAGGGAACGATGGAAGGAGATAGAGATGTGGGAGTGTGGTTAGTGGGGGGGGGCAGTATAACCCAAAATAGCCAGCTCACATGTTTGCTGTGTGTGTGGTGAGCTATGAAACCAGCAGGCCGGCCTCCTGCTGAATGCCTGGCTAATCTAGCTTTCAATATCACCCCCTAAATTTTGCAAATTTAATTGTCTTTTCAGCTGTGTGTGTGTGTTTATGTGTTTTGAGATTAGAAAGACTTTTGTTTTGTTATATTCTTATCAGTTAAGCTCGCTCCTGCTGCTCCCTCTGCGCTCATCGTCTTCATCTTCATCTTTCAGGCCTATAATGTGGAATGATGTTGAACTGTTTCAGGCTGGCAATAGTTCAGTATGGAAAAGGTCAGTCCGTAGGCCCGTTTACTCATCAGCTACGCTCATGTTTTGGCCTAGCATATGTAAGCGGAGGAGTGAAACTGGACAAATCAGATTACACACAAACATACACACGCAAACATACAATATAAGAGCAGACAGCAGATGTGGCCCTGCAGCGTGCTCATTAGACCCCACAGCTCTTTTCTCTCTCGCTGTTTCATCTAATAAGCACAGACTAGCCACGGTTTCTACTTAGATGTATCATGTCTACTGAATGCAAAGAAAAGAATGCACGCTTTCTGACTTGCGTTGGGCAAGCTGAGACACAAACATCCTGCACATGCAGTCTTTTCACACTTAATTCCTTTCATTCCAGTGTGTGTTTGAACATGCACACCGAATCAGTCTCTGTCACTCTGCCCCTCTCTCATCTTCTCCCTTTCTTATTGCATTCTGTCTCTGTTTGATTTCAAAGTTTTGCATCTCTGCGCTTGATCAGCCATGCTGTTTTTATTACGGAGGTCCCATGACACTCTCCACAGCTGATCCTGGAGCACAGCATGCTGGGAGTCAAGTGGCAGCAAGAACTGCACTGGAGCATGTTGTGATTGGCTCCTTGAGTTTTGTGTGTGTATGTGCGTACAGTTTTGTGTGTGTATGTGTGCTGATGTTCACTTTGGTGTTTTTAGGGTTAAAGACTCACAGGCAGACAGTTGGCCAATGGAATATGTGGTAAGACGTGATGATGACACACACACACCTAATCGAACACAGTGTGACACAGTGGCAAAGGGGCTGCTTTTCTAACTGTAATATGACATCAAATAATAAGCTGAAAGTGTCTTCTCTAACATGTACACTACAGGCCAGAAGTTTGAGGCCCCAGACTTAGCATGAGGAGACTGTGTAGCAAGTTAATCCCAAAGTGATGTGGGAGAAGGCAGACAGCAGGCTATTGAAAAGAATGTTAAAACACATAAGCAAGGGAGTTTGGGCAANGGGAGAAGGCAGACAGCAGGCTATTGAAAAGAATGTTAAAACACATAAGCAAGGGAGTTTGGGCAAAGAGTTGGAACACAACAAGAGTGCCAGTGCAGTAATACGGACTGGGCATTCCTTCATTAAAAATAATTTCTTAAGCCATAGTAGCTACATAATGTGCTCTTTTTGACAAATTCTTCTTGAAAACTAATTAGTTACATTTAATTTATATATTTTTGTCATTTTCTGTGCAATAAATTGTAAAACAAACAGTATATTGATGATTTCAAACTTCTGGCCTGTAGTGTAAATCAGTAGTTATAATAGAATTAGATTAAATGATAAAGTCTTCTGGAAATAATACAAGATACCACGCAAATAATACAAATAAAAAATGGTTTGTTGTAATTTCAAGGCTGCACGATTACAGATAAAATGCTCTGAATTATTTTGATAGGTATTATGAACATCGCCACATTTTTAGTAGTGTAACAGCTGATTTATTCATTTTCAGCCTGTCATACAAAATGAGTTCCTGAGGACATGCCTTACATTTTCATTCTCAGCATATAATAACATTCAATTTATGAAAGTGTTACATTTAAGCCTTAGAAATTTAAAAAAACAACTGCTTTTTGCATGACCCATTTAGGTTCCTCAGCAGGATGCACAACAAAAAGAAAAGCAGTGCTTTATCATGTTAAAAAAAAAAAAAAAAAAAAANAAAAAAAAAAAAAAAAAAAGTTGAATGCGGTATCAGAAACATGAGATATCATCTCTGCTCAGCAGCCACAGCATTTCATTATTCAGCAGATTTTGAACAAAATGCACCATGAATTCTTTGAGTCGCCACATGTATTTAACTGAGTGTTGTAATGAATAATAAAATATGATACAATTATCTTTTAAATTAGATACACCCCTGCTTATCTTGATGGTATGCCAGTATTCTGCATTCAGCAAATGTTGAAACTAAAATCACAGCAAATTATCATCCAGTAATTGTGCAGCCTGCATAAATTTAACTGAGTTGAAGGGTCAATGTATGTTCATTAGTCATTTTTATTGGTTTATAATAAAAAAAAAATTTAAAAAGTTGAATACTTAAAAATAATATTTTTCAAGAGCTTACTTTCCTGTCACCCCTAAGCTACATTATGTCATGTGTTTCACTGGTTACAGACGGTTGTAGGCTATGGGTGCTTGGGGGTGTCTTCATGAATCATATCTCTGTGGTGTATGGTGACGGATATCGTCTTGAATGACATTCGTTCTCTGCAGTCCTGTAATTTTGATCCTTTACTCCCCTCATGATGTGCACTAGACTACATGATGGTGGCGTAGTGGTCAGAAGTGGCACTGCAGGTATGAGATGTCATTTAAGGACTGCAGGTATGAGGTGTCATTTAAGGACTTCTTTCTCTCCGCTCTGCTGGGTTCCTGTGGCACTCGATGGGTGGCTTTCTCTGCTTTGTGCAACACTGCTTTCTCATTCGATAGACTCCAATGTTGGGACAAATCTGTGAGATTCCTGCTTTCTTTCTGCTGCTACAAAATCAGTCATTTCTTAATATTTGCCTGGGAATAATCTGTCCTTTCCAATCAGAGACCTCTAGTCATGTAGAATAGACAAAATATTTTTTTATGTGAACGCCAGTCTGTTTGCTTCTTATCATTTATTTGTCCACTTTCATCAAGGTTATGTGCAGTGACCTCACATCACACTCTGGACAGCCCATGGGGGAGGGTGATTCCTCTTCCTCTGTCTGTCTCCATCCTCCCTCTCNCTCTCTCTCTCTCTCTCTCTCTCTCTCTCTCTCTCTCTCTTTCCCTGTTTCACCCTGTTTCTCAGGTTACTAAACATGAATAAGGGAGGAGTCTTGAATAGCCAACATGGATTGCCCCCCACCCGCACACACAATCACCCATACCCCCTCCTTTTCACATCTCCATCTCCTTTTGGAGTGTGTGCATTAATGTACGGGCACACAGCATGTTACTGTGCATACACATGTACACTGCTAAATGACTGTGAAGGGAGGGAGGAGGGGGAGGAAACAGGAAGAAGGTAGGATGGAAGGAGAAGGAGGTGGAGAGGGTAGAGGCAGCTGGCGTGTGTGTGTATATGTGTGTGTGCGTGTGTGTGTGTGTGTGCGTGTGTGTGTGTGTGTGTGTGGGAGAGAGAATGGGAGGCAGTATCATCTACACAAACTGGGAGGAGGGGAAAACAGACAGCGTGCTCGTCCCTCCAACAAGCAGAGGTGAAAGGAAAGTGGGAATGAGAGACAGACGTGAAGGGGAGAAGAGGAACACAATGAAGGAGTGCCATTGTCCAACCACACAGCTCTTCCATTTCTCCATCTGCTGAGAGAGAGAGAGTGGAGGAAAGTGAAGAGGAGGCAGCCAAACGGAGAGAGGGTAGATGGAGCGGAGCTGCCGGCAGTGACTTTGTGAATTAATCGAGCGGAAAAGCAGATCAGAAGAGAAGAACGTTTTTAAGGGAGTGGACGGAGGAAGAACCAGAAAGGAAGGAGAGGACGGATGACCAGACAGTCTGTGCCCGTTTAAACCTTAATATGGTTCTCATATGAATATGGCGCGCAGCTTGAGATGAAACTCCACAGATTATCAACTTTATGCCTTTTAAACCAAAAGAAGAACTACTTATGATTTACCATTCATTAAAAAAAAGACCATAGGAAACTGACTAGACTTATTTTTATCACAGTCAGAAATACATTTTTTGTAAATGTTGAATCTCTGAGTTATGATTTTCTACTCTTTGAGCATAGGATCTTCTCTGCAGGATGTTGTACAATAATAATCTTTGTTAGTTGCTGCACTGAATATTCAGGTGGTTTTTATGCAGTTTTCTAAACAGTGTTGTCCTGTAGAAGTGAATCTTAATATAGTTTCAATATTTAATACATTATTAGCAAAGTGGTTATTGTTTTCTGAAATAATATTGGACTTAGGATTTCATATATCCCAGTTGGAGTCAGTGCATGCAGCCAACATGGGATGTCAGCATTGATTGGGTTTTATGGCTGGCGCGACGCCGGTCAAACTTTGATCATTTCCTGAATCCTATTGATCTTTCTAGGAGTCTGTAGTTTTTCCTCCTGTTGGATGAAAAAAGCTAATGTGGAGCCTTTGATGCAGCAACAAGCAGCTGCCATTTCATTTGACAAAGCAGTGATCTCTTTGTCTGAATGTTTCTGTCGCTGTTAAGACTTCTCAGTATATATTCTCCGCAGGCATCTCTTTTAATGTCTGTTACCATAGCAACGGGCAGCAGCCACAGCCAGAGCAAGATGTAAAGTTCGTTTCCTTATCTTTTAAAATTGGTGCTCTTCCATTTGGTCATTGTGTGTATATATATATATATATATATAGTAGATAAGAAACAGTCTAGATTGTGGATGTGTGCAGTTTCTGAGTGGTGTTTTTTTCACACAGCATTTTTTTTTTTTTTTTTTTNTTTTTTTTTTTTTTTTTTGACTCACTGTCTTTGTGTCTGCGGAGCTCAGCAGACTCAGACAATCAGGGTTGTTTCAGGTCACCTGTTCTCCCCCTCCCCATTCTGTGTCTTGTGCCAGCCAGCTCAGCCGCGTTTGTCCTTAGCTCACCTTTAATGATTGGGAACTAACATCTTTATCAGTCAAGCTGTTGTGCCATTATCAGAATTGACTGCATAAATCAGATTATTCTACTGGTTTCACTTGTTTATATTGCTCTGTGAAGCTGTTTAGCCTTGAGGCCATCAATCACCCATTACTGGGTGTGCAATGTCTGTGATGGTCTGATATTGTACTGTCTTGTTTTTAGGTGACTCAGGATTTCTCCTCTTGTAGTGCTGTCATCTCTTCTACAGTCACCAGACCGACACTGTGTTCTGTGCACTAAATCCACTGGCAGGGCGAGGGTTAACTCTGCTCAATGAACATTTCAGTACCCTTGTGTATTTGAACACACCTGGACTTTACATATTTATTTATTCTAGATTTTTGGCTTCTCTAAGTGCTAATTTTGTCCCTGAACTAATTTATTAGGGATGTGACAGACTATTTTGTTTTCTCTGCATGGTCTTGGATTATCCAGTATCGGGTGCTTTTGTGACTTTTCCAGCCATACTGTTTTACAGCTTTCTGGAGACCATCTCAGCCTGTCTGGCAGTGCATGAGTATGACTGGATCCTCCATGGTGCTTCCTGGCCAAGACCAGATGGATGACTAGCTAAAATTACTAGACAATCCTTCTGTGGTGCTAGACTGGTGTAGGCAATAGTACCTTTGCCATGATTCTCACACCCACTACAAGCCAGTTCTTATGTACTTCAGACATAGCTAAGTTCTGAAACGTTAGTGTGTGGACAAATCAACTTTTTCTTTTGGCATCACTAAAGTGCCAAATTTACAACCTTGTGCAAGTGTGTGTAAAACTTGCATTCCTGAAAGAGTGTAAAGGTCAAAAGATTATAAATATGACTAGTTCTTTCTTTGGCAGCACTAAGGTGTAGGCCTGGTAGCTTGCAGGATTCTAAGTGTAGCCTTTCCTACCACTGAGGTCAAACCACTGCAAACTGTTTTTTTGTGGGATTTTGGATTTCGAGAGACTGTTAATGTAAACTTACTGTTGTTTGTCTTGTAGGTTGGACTATGCAGAATTCAACATGTTGTTGGTGTCTAAGTAGAACTGTAGTAGAACTGAGAGCGAACCTGCTGTTTTGATAAGCCCTGCCTTAGATAAAAAGGACCCAGAATTTCTATCTTGGCTTGTCCATATGATGTAGGGGCTGTGTCATTGCTCTTCTCTCAGGTAACTGACTATAATCTGGGCTTGTTATTTTAACAAGACTGTATGGGAGTAATAGAGTAATGGGCAGAGAACAGAGGTGCACAGAGTGTCAACATAACATGAGTGTACCGTTTTGATTGAAGAATTCTGACTGGGTGACTGAGTTCACGTTCATCTTTGATGAGCTTTCAACACAATTCAGGGATCCCTGGGTGGGAGTTCAAACAGGACCAGTCGGGTCTCATTACCATCAGCGGTGGTTGTCATCAGTCAATGACCTACATTCTCCAGTGTTACATCACTGCCATGCTGCTGCAATGTGTGTCGCTGTACCAGACAACATCTCACACTCAACCAACTACAATCTAATGGTGCTCCAGGAAAAACATACATCTTAACCAAGGTGGCTGATTTTAGGGAACACACTTGAACTGAGGCAGCCTCACTTATTTCAGCCATATCAGGAACCTCGTCAGGAACGGGTCAATCTCTGCCGGCCCACTCTTACCTTATTATCTAACTAACTAACTTTTTCTTCTTTCTCTTTTCTATTGGTGTCTATCTTGTTAACCATGACTAGCCTCTAGCCATAGCTGAACTTGGAGAAAGAGGATCAGAAAGACAGGGCTAACCATTAATATATTAGACAGAGGGACTGTTAAACAGGGCAGCCTGGAGAACGGAAAAGCACACGAGGGAGGGGGAGAGGGGGAGAGAGAGATCATCTGGAAGAGGAGAGAGGAAGTGGTGGTGCGGGAGAGGGCGGAGGCATTGGAGAGACAGAGGTTGGCAGAGTACATTGTGTGGAGGAAGAGAGAGGACTTCCAAGAGAAGAAAAGAGACAGAGAGAAAGAAGAAAAGATTGTAGAGAAAGGGAAGGAGGCTGTGCCAGAAGTAATCTGGAAGAGGAGAGAAGAAGAAGGAGACGCAGGGAGGAACAGAGTGAGGGCAATTCAGACAGGACACGAAACCATTTGGAGGAAGAGAGAGAGGGAGTGAAACCCGGTGAAAGAGTTGAGAATATGGTGCGCTTGAAAAGTGGGAGGTAAAGAAAACATGCTGCCACCAGGAGTTGGAGTTGGATACTAGCCATACATCAGTAAGCCTCCTCTCTCTGCTTTGGTGCTGGACAACACTGAGCTCTGCAGGTGCTCGCTATACTATCAACCAACTGAAGCTGTGCAAGTGACTGTGCTGTGTGCGTGTGTGTGTTGCTGCTCGGTTAGTGCACGCAGCCTCCTCGTGATGCCCTCGTTGGCTGCTAATAGGATTTTTATGGCCTGTGTCAGGCAGGAGCCAAAGGGAGCTGCTATACACATGCACGTACGTGTGCACACCAACACACACGCAAATAATTGAAGAAGCATTGTGGGCAGGGAAGGTTTATAGTGTCTCACACACATGTAAACAGACAACACATATGAGTGCACTTTTCAATATAGTAACACACACATGAGGGGGCATTGAGAGACAATCACTTGTGTTGATTCTCTATGGTGCTGGTAATGCTGGTAACAGCTGGATAACTGGCCCTTGCTAAGAAGCTATTAAGCCAGGACAAGAAGCAGATATTGTTTTACATTATAGCAAAAACTCTACTCCAAGATGAACACTTTGTGAAGCGCTGAAAACATCCCACCATCAGTCACTGGGAACTCAATGAACATTGAAGCAGATTACAGCAAACTGATGACAACATGATCTGCACTGGTGTACTAAATACAAACTGTTTACATCAGCATTCTATTATAAACTGGGAAGCTCCACCATTCCTCTGTGCTTTTCTCATCCTTCCTTCATTGTGGATAAAGGCATTTTTTAAAGCAGTTTGGTTTGGGCTGCCTGGAAATGAGTGGAGGAGAGACCATTCAGATGGATACAGCCCTTACACTGAGGGAGACAGACAGATGGCAGTGTGTCCTTTCAGAGCGAAACTTTGAATACTGAAACAAAGACACTTTGATTGAATCACTTGAGCCTGTGCGGACTTGTGCAGATTTGAAAACCTGACGCTGCAGATTCATTATGGAGCTTGTCCCAAAAACCAAATACACCCACTTTCGGAGTGAATCTCTAAGCTCAACTGAGGAGACAAACTCCAATCCATCACAATTCCCTCCTTCCACACCTGCAACTCCTCTCACTCCCTCCCCTGGTTTACCTTCCTCTCTTTCTTCTTCATCTCTCACTCCTATCTTGCCTCCCTCTTCCCCCCGACCAGTTGAGAACAGCCCCACCACCTTGTGCTCCTTCTTCCCCAGGATGGGATCCCTTCGTTTGGGTGTCTCTGCTACTCTTCTCCCAGGACTCAAGGCCTCCAGCAGGCTGCAGCAGCCTCAGGCCCCTATTGAGTCCTCTGGGGATGACAGGAGCAGTTCCAGTTCCTCCCCTCCACCTCACCACCCCACTCCCCCTCTAACAGCTCCTTCTCCCCCTCCCCGACCTCCTCTGCAGGACATGAACCGGCTGGGAGGGGTGTCCAGGAGGGCACGGGTGGAAGGAGGGCAGCTGGGAGGAGATGAGTGGACACGCCATGGCTCTTTCGTTAACAAGCCCACCCGAGGCTGGCTGCACTCCGACAATGTGGTCAGCACCACTGGTGTCTCCTACACTGTACGGGTAAGTTGCTGTTACACTCTCATTAAGGCAGGGATCCCCAACTGGCGGCCTGTGGGCCAAATGCGGCCTGCGGGTCCTATCTATCAGGCCCTCAGNACTTATCTCGGGATTGCGTGGTCATAAAATGTCATGCTTGGGCTCATTTTGTTCAGGAGAAGCTAATCTTTACATAGATATTCATATATCTCCATTTTATTGAGAGGTACGAGCACACAGTTTCCAGTCTGTCAGTGGAATATTACGCACATATTATGCATGGAGAATGCGTGCCTATTGCCATGGCTACATAAAAGCTGATATGACCACTGACCTATCAATCAAATCCTCTACTAGTCTTCTATCGAATCACAGAGAGAGATTTTAAAATTTAGACTGCCCTCAGAAATTACATCATCGAGAAGCGACGAAGCTAGGTTTTAGCTCAGAGGTTATCTTGTGCTTTAGTTACATTTATCTCAGGATCNGAAGCGACGAAGCTAGGTTTTAGCTCAGAGGTTATCTTGTGCTTTAGTTACATTTATCTCAGGATCACGTGATCATAAAATGTCATGCTTGGGCTCATTTTGTTCGGGAGAATCTAAGCTTTCCATAGGTATTCATATATCTCCATATATATCTCCATAGATATCTCCATATCTCCTTCTTAAGAAATGATGATTATAAAACACCGCAAACACTACAACAGAAGTGCTGGGCCCGGTGCTGGGCCGCTCCAATTGTAAAGGGTTATGTTTAAAAATAAATAAAAATTAGTAAATTGTTTTCTGTTGTTATTACCAAATGAGAGAAAAAGATCGGGTCGGGTCGGGGGGTGNGATGGAGTAGTGGCCCTTGGCTTGGCATGCTTGACATAATTTGGCCATTGGGGAAAACTAGTTGGGGAACCCTGCATTAAGGCCTAAATTAACACCATTGCTACACATTGTCTTTTGGTATCATTGTCTTATTGATTTGGTTGCATTTGTCCTCCATCTCTCACATGCATTTATAAATGAGGAAAGGACACCGTTGCTTTCTTTCCCTGTTATTTTTGTTGTCCTATCTGTCCAGTACGACCGTGATTAAGGAAATGTCTTGTTCTAATATGTTGCCTTCCTGTTTCCTGGGCAGTACATGGGTTGTGTGGAGGTGCTTCAGTCAATGCGAGCATTGGACTTCAACACCCGAACTCAGGTCACCAGGTGAGGTTACACAATGCTCACACTCAGCTGGCTTTGCTGTTTCTGACTTTTCACTGATGGTTTATGTGCGGGGGTGAGATGGTAAAAGTTTGGTGCTGAGAATTGTGTCTGCATACACTGACACACCACCCACCTCTCATATATTTCTTTCTCTGGTTGCTCGTGTTATGTCCCTCTTCCATTCCCTTTTGCTTGCTGGCTTCTTTGTGTCTTAGTGTCTGAGTTTGTCCGTTCCTATGTGCATGTGTGTATACAGCTCCTAAATTAGAATGTTCTGGAATCCTAGTGGTTTTCCTCTGGTTTCCGTAGTGATGTTTGTCTCTGTGGCAAGGACAAGTACATTTGCCAGGGACAATAAATTGAATCAACCACTGCCAGGACTCATGTAATCCACACAATTGTGACTGCAGGAAGGTGTGTGTGTGTGTGTGTGTGTTTGAGTGAGTTAATGACATGCTGTTGCAACACTTGCATGTTGTTAATGTTTCAGGGAAGCTATCTCAGTGGTGTGTGAGGCAGTGCCCGGAGCCAAAGGAGCACAGCGCAGGAGAAAGGTACACATCATACACACGAGTACACACCCATACAGGGCATTATTTATTTATACGGCTTAAGTGGGTGGCAGTAGGAAGGGTTTTCTGGATAAGAGCTGGATCAAGCTCGATTGTCCACTCGGTGGTCAGATACTCCTCAGTCATACATATGCACATGCAAACACTCTCTGTCTCTCTCTCTCTCTCTCTCACACACACACACACAGATCTTGATTTAGGCTGATTGTACACTCCTGTGGTTAGTGGGCTACTCGCAGGTAATTACCAATCACTCTCTTGTCTCTCTTTTCCCTCCCCCTTGTCACAAGGGAGGCTGGAGAGGTGAAGTAGTAGGTTATGTGGAGCCAGTGTCAGTCCAAAGAAGCACTCCAGATTAGCAGGCCGCCACCAGTCTACTGTCTAAAGGCCCTTTCTGCATTTGTGTGCATGCGTGTGTGGTATTCCTGCAAAACCAAAAACATCCACCCAAACAGTCCATAAAACAGGTGGCTAAATCCAGCATAGCCTGTCTCCATTGCAGGGTTTGGCCAAGAAATGTCTGGCTGTGCAGCACGCCAGAAAAAAATACACAGTTATAGGATGCAAACTAGAATAGATTAAACTACTCTGACCCTTTTGATTTGGCTGGGCTGAGGTTAACACAGCTGAGCATGTATGCATCCTGTCCTGGTGCTTTTGTTATATTCACAGTCTAATCAAAATATACTGGAGCAGATCTGGCTGACAGCCATGAGAACAGGAGGAGGGCTGTGATAAACGGGCCAGCACAGTTGGCATGGCCTGCATGATGCTCTTGGTCCAGCCTACTGTATGAGGACTGTCTTGTCTACTCTACATTAGTCACAGTTGGCTTTGGAGACAGGATCACTTTCACAGTTGCAGCTGTTCTCCCACTCCCACACATACAGGCATTTCCACACAGGCTTGTGCACAGGCAGTGTGTATTCAGTGGACTATAGTGTCTTGTTTCAGGGAAAAAATGCCCTGTTGTTTTTTTGTTTGTGCACCTTGGTTGTTGTTCTTGGGCTTCATCCCTCTGCTTTACAGCCTTCCTCTCGCTGTCTGTCGTCTATCCTGGGGAAGAGTAACCTGCAGTTTGCTGGCATGACAATCAGCCTCACCATCTCAACCAGCAGTCTCAACCTGTTGGCCTCCGACTGCAAACAGGTGAGATTAAACCAGGTAATTCTAGAAGCTGCTGATGTCCGTCCACTGCTCAGTTATTGTGTTGGTTTTTGTCCCTGCCAGCCAGAGACCTGGCTGTGAGTCAGAGTTGCATTTGCTTGCAAGAGTGTGTTTGGTAGCTGCAGGCTTGGCTACAGGTTTTGACCATCAAGGGGATATTTTTTTAAATCACAACTTAGCTTGGCATAGGTTGATTTGATTTGTTGCTTAGCATAGTGTGTGTTGTGACCCTGGAAGACATTATGATAAATGTAGAGCTATTACACTCTATTTGCTTCGTTTAGCATTGATGCTGCACAAATCACTCCGAAGAGTCGTCTTCACTCTTGCATCACCATGGGGTATGATATGATTCTCCTCCGAGACCTTTAATGGCTTAATTGCTACTGAAAGATGTTTATTTTGGTATACAGTTCACTGCATAACACATAGCAAGATTCTGTGTAGTACATATACCCATTCACAAATAAAGCCTCAGATACAGACCACACATTGTGGAGGGAGCATTAGCAAGTGTTGATGGTGTTATTGATCCAACATGGGTTGTTTTAGTAGACTGTTAAAAAGGTGTTTCAGCCATTGTCCTGACTTCATTTTTATCTCTGTTGCATTTGATGGCATTGAAATGGAGGAAAAAACACTTTTCTCAGTAATGAGCCCACATTTGTCTCTCCATCAACATGCTTTCATCACATTTCGCACATACTTCATTTCACCCACATGCTCTCTCTCTTTCTGTTTCTTTCTTTTCTCCACAGATAATTGCCAATCATCACATGCAGTCCATCTCCTTCGCCTCTGGAGGAGACCCAGTGAGTCACCCAACCCCCTCTCTGCTCAAATCTCTCTCTGGCTTTTTTCCATCTTTCTTCTGCCTCTATATCCTTCCTTCCTGTCTTCTGCCATTGTCTATCCTTATGAATATCATTCACTACATTGCAGCCTTGCTGGTTTGGGTTTGCTGTCTGTCACTTCCAAGCCTTGCTTCACTTTTTGCTGTCACCTCTCTTTTAGCTCAAGGTGTGTTTCTAACTTCCGTTATGGCTGAAAGACTTTCCCCTTGTCTTTTTTCTCTTTCTTCTTGTCAACCTCGTTATCCTGAATCTGCCCTTCATTTTCCTCACATTGATTTTTCCCATCTACTCCCCACCCTCCTCCTCCTCCTCCCCCACTTCCCTTCCTTTTCTCCCTCAGGATACGGCTGAGTATGTAGCATATGTGGCCAAAGATCCAGTCAACCAGAGAGGTAAGCAACAGAATGGCACTTTCAGTCAGTCTGTCAATATAAAGGCACCCTTCCTTAAAATAATTTTAAAGTGATGTAGAACTGTGTTAGAACTTTGTGTTGTATGGATGCCCTATCATGATATCATAAGTCCAGCTATTGTTGATCATTTGTACTAGTTGCTTCCATTTTAAGTGAGTAGAAAATGAGAAATAGCATTTTTTTTCTCTTTGCATTCACTCTCATTGTTTGGTGAAATGGGTCTTAAAATCCTTCATTCAGCAAATGAATAAATACGTGTAACCCATTTAATTAAAAAAAAGAGTCCTATTAATTGCTTTGGCTCAAATTAAATGGCTCTATTCATGTTTTATTTCCCTTTGAATTTCACACACCTCTCACTGAAGCTGAGATGTTAAAGAGCCAATATGCAGAGAGAAAGAGAAGAAACAGCATATTTACCACTTAATAGGTGGTCCCATTGTGTGCAAAATGTGTGATAGTGTGGCTTGTTTTTCCTTGCAATGAGAGTGAATGGAGGAAGACAAAAGAGCAATTCTTGTTTTCCCACATAGAGCCCTGATGAAGACAATTAACAATATTTATTTTGCATCAATGGCTTGACAATTATAACCTAAGTTACAATGTTCAACACTGTTTTAATTACTATTCAAGTTGTTTATGTAATTCTGTAATTTGTGAGAATATCTAGGCTGTTAAAGTGAAAGACAAACACTCCCTGTACCACCTTATCAGTAACTACTTCCAATGTCTCATTGAGGAAGGAAAGCAAGATGTACAGTACCTTTGCAGAAAATGTGCATGCATGCACATTTTATGCCTCTTTATTTGTAGGCTGATTTAATTTTTTTGCTGTGTGTATGTTTCAAGAAGATGTTATTGCTTCTCCCTTATGAGTCATTTGTTTTTCCTGTCCTGCAGCATGTCACATCCTGGAGTGCTCAGAGGGTTTAGCCCAGGAAGTCATCAGCACCATTGGCCAGGCCTTCGAGCTGCGTTTTAAACAGTATCTAAAGAACCCCCCCAAACTGGTCACACCTCATGACAGGTNGAGCTGCGTTTTAAACAGTATCTAAAGAACCCCCCCAAACTGGTCACACCTCATGACAGGTAAATGTGGATGGATGTCTTCAATGATGTAAGCCCAAAAGGTGAGCTTCTTCTGTATTTTTTTATGCTTAATTTGTTTCTAAATTGGTTTTGTACCACCCTCTCTCTCCCAGAATGGCTCCATTTGATGGCTCTGCGTGGGAGGAAGAAGATGATGAGGCTGCTCCACCTCCTGAAGTCCCTTACTATAATAATTTCCCTGGAAAACAGCCTCCTCCTGGTGGACTCATTGACATGAGGACCCGCCCTGGGGCCACGCTGGTGAGAAAAGTGCACATAAATACACTAGGAGGAAGAGATTATACACTTGCAGGGAAACTACTTATAGTATGTACCTGTATATGAGGAAGGCTGAGATCTAAGTGAAGTAAATTATAAATCAATCATAATCCAACTGTGATTGCTGCTGAAATTGCCATAGCATGAAATCAACACCTCCCTGACACATTTTCTACATATTATAATCTTCACAAAGATAGGATTTATTGCAATACTTGTTATAGAAATCATCACTGATCTTTTGTAGGGCCTTGAGTTAACCTGTTACCTCTAGCCTTAAGAAAGTGAATTAATTTTGTGTGTATGTGCATGCATAGATTGGAGAGCATGCACACATGTTGCATGGACTGATTGTTTATATGCCTCTGTGTGTACAGCCTTATGGGCAGCCAGGTCAGAATGACATTCACAAGCAACCACTGCCTCCTCTACCAGGTGAGCCCTGTCTGCCCCCTCTCTCTTCCTCTGTCTATGCCATTCAGCCAGAGAGCAGAGAGATTCGACAACACTCACTCTTCACGTCTTTTTAATGGTTAACTAGAAATCTCACTATGTATTACGTTTAACTGCCAGACCGATTTAAAATGAATTTTTCCTATGCTGTATGCATTCCCATGCATTATGCATGTTTATAACTAAATGTATATAGGTTCATATAAGGAAATGAAAAGAGGTCATGTAGTCAGATACACAGGCTTACACCAAGCTGAGAAACTGCAAGCCAATTGTTCTCCACATCTGTTTTTAGTCGTGACTGCTTAAAACACCACTTAATATGCATGGACGAAATGAGAAGATGGGCCAAGGTTAATCACCTCTGCAATTTTCTGATCTTTACAATTTTTATAGTGGGTGCCAAGGAAAGTGGACGGGAACTCTTTGATGACCCTTCATACGTCAATGTGGATAAGCCCCGCCCCTCAGCAGTTGCAGCCAATGGAAATGCTCACAGAGACGCTTTTGACATGAGTAAGTGCCTTACATGGTCTGGGCGTTATGCTGACCCTAACATAATACCAGCTTGACAAATTAAGCTTAAATGGACTGACATCTTAAAAAAAACAAAAAAACAAATAACACTTCAGTGTGTACATTCCATATGATTGGCTCATGAAAAGTGGGGCAGCCCACTATTGATAGCTTTAGAGGAAGATACTTTAATGTCTTAAGCCAATAGTGTGGGAATTAAAGTGCCCCTGTCCCTGATCATCTGGCAGTGCAAGAGGGACCATCCCATGAACCTCACAACCCATGAAAAAGTGGATTAATCTTGTCTAATTTTTTTCCCTATTAAACATGCAATTGGGGATATACAGAAATAAAACTTTAGATTTTTGTTTAAAAAAAAAAAAAGAGTAAAAAGGATTAGCTTGGCTTAGATAAAAATTTATTTTTCTCTCTCTGTCTCTTTTATTTTTAGAACCATTTGATGATGCCCTGGGAGTCTCTGGACATGGTGGCCCTAGCTCAGTGATGACAGCACCCCCTCTCATGGAGCAGTTGCAGTGTGAAACCTGGTTCCACGGTAGCCTAAGTCGTAGAGAAGCAGAGAGGCTGCTGACTCACGATGGAGACTTCCTGGTGCGGGAGTCTGGGACCACGCCTGGACAGTATGTCCTCACGGGTCAACAGGGGGGTCAGCCCAAACACCTGCTACTGGTTGACCCAGAAGGAGTGGTGAGTCACAGTGAGAGAAGGAGATGAGAAAGGGGAGGACAGAGGCAGGATTGGAACATTTTGTGCGAAGAGTAACTTTACAGCAGCTTTAATTCGTGTTTCTGCTGACCTCTTCTGGTTTGTTGTGCCTCTCGCCATAAGCATTACTGTTGGGTATGGTCAGAAGTGTCGTGCCTGTAACCAAGCCACAAAGTGGTGTCATGGTGTACTTGCAGTGGTTACATGCACCTGATAGAACTTCCCCTGTCACTGCAGCAAGCGAGAATTTCAACCACTAGAGGTCAGCAAAAGCAAGATTGGATGGATGGATGGATTTATTTATTTAATTATTTAAACATGCTTTCCATTGTGTTTTTTTTAACCTCTTAGGTCCGTACAAAAGACCATCGGTTTGAAAGTGTGAGCCACCTGATCAGCTACCACATGGACAACAGACTCCCCATCGTATCAGCAGGCAGTGAAGTGCGTCTGCAACAGCCAGTAGAGCGCAGGGCCTGAACTCACTTACAGACACATTCACACACCAGTGAAACACTCCCAAATATACACACACCCATTTACCAAAGCAACATGAGACATATGTGACCACATGCTAGTATAACACACACACACACACAGCAACACTACACTACCACACGCGCATACATATGCATACGAAAGCCGAAAAAGAAAAAAAACATCACTTTCTCTGTAAAATCACTCACTTGCTGCTGTTGCCACATGTTCCTGTCCCTTCTAAAAGCCAAACTGTGACCTGCAGTCTGTTCTCAAACCCACCAACCATCAGACCATCCCTCCACAATGGAGAAGCACTGCTGCAATTTCTCTACAGTCTACTGTGAACCAGGGAGGAGCCCTTGCTATCTTCAGAATGGGGCAGAAAACAAATGCAATTTTTTTAAATTAAAAAATGTCTTCACATGTATTTCTGAAAAAAGAACACTTTAATCCCTGGAAACGTGCAAAATGATTGTGGAAGACAAGATTTAACAGTGAACTTTTAGACAGGTCATAAATGGAACACTGAATGAGAATTTGAGAGCATTCGAGTATATGTATTGTCCTTCAATTTGGGGAAATGATTTCTCTCCTAGACTGTTGCTGGAGCATATTAGGCAAAACACAAACTCAATGGAAATGGTTCTTTGGTTCAGAGATTTAGCCAGGCTCAAACATAAACTTTCCCTTGAAGTGTCACTGGACCAGTTTAGCATCCAATATGACTTTGAAATCAAACTGCCTGGTGAATATGCATAAACATGCATTCTTCCAATCTAATGAGGAGGGCCACCCTACTCCAAACCACTCCCTTTTTAAGGACTTTTGAACTTTGACTGATAACTGGCAACGAGGACAGCCTGTATGCAAAACTGGGACTGCTATGCCAATGAATATCTTTTTTCTTTTTTTTTTTTTTTTTTTTTTTTTTAAAATGCAGGTTGCTAGCTTGGGACTCATTACTTATTTCAGCTGTGTCTCCCTATGAACACAGATGCATATGTACACACAGACACATGTATACCACGCAGTCTGCACCATCATGCCAAAGAACATAACTGATTGCTAATTGCAGAGAAACCAAGACAATTATTAAGAATTACCTGTGCTTATAATATGGGGAGCAATTTAGAGGGAGGAAATGCATATTAAATGGGCCTGGGAATGAAAAGGTTATTGTGCCTGATTACATCATCAAAAAGGAGAGCTGAAGCAAATTGTGCAATGATGTCATTCACAAACACAGTAATTAACTTTACAAGAAGCATAGACTAGATCATTTTGACTTTCTACTGCTTTTCTTTGGCTCTTAAGTGTTTGCATTGACAATCTATGGGCTATATCTTGTTCCAGAGTATTTTGATAGAAAGAAGGGGGTTAGTTGAAAGAGAAATGTTGAGCAGTCTAAGCAACGAATTTTCCTCTGCAAAAATTATGCAAAATATGTCATAGTGAGTAGGTAGTTTTTGTGTATTGTGAAGTTGCTTTTTTAAAATCACTTGAGGAAGTAATGTGCTTTTCTGAAACCTATCAGATGAAGTGGGTTGGGGGCAATTGAACATAAGGACATAAATGGTTTGTGGAGCATTGCAACTATCAGATGTTTAGCCAAATGTTGTTCCTTGGTGTGCTGATTTCACAAAGTTGGAGGACCTGGGGGAAGAGGTTCAAACTGTTGTTTCTCCTTTCTTCTTTCTCCTCCCTTGGTTCATTATGTTGTTTTTATATCTTTTTAATCGTGCCTTGTTTCTTCAATGCAGTCATGTCACTTCAATGCAGTCACCTTATGTACTTAATTCAAATGTAGTCAACTACAGGAGAATCTTACCCAAGAATCTTACCCTCTCAGCTAAACAAAGACTCTGCAAAAATGACACTCCAATGAACACACGTGCAGATCCGGTGATGGCAATCTGCTCTGATGCACATTCATGCATTCAGCTTATAGTCACAGATACTTGATGTCACCACTGGGGGGGGGGGNCGGGGGGGGGGGTATTTCCTGGCCATCTGTATATAACATCAATTTTGACAAGTCAGCTTAGTAGTGTCTGGATTCTAGTTTTCATTGTTGTAAATTTTAATGACTTATCTGACTTGTGACATGGAGCCAGACACCACAGCAACGAGGGAGCTCTTACAGCCAACTCAACTTGTTAAAGAATGTGAGACTGAGGCCAAACTCTTGAAATATGAGTAGGGATCTTTCAACTGTCAGCTAGGTCTCAGAAACTGGAGTGGGCTCACACAGTTGAACATACACATTCATTCATGCACATGCACATATCAGGGTGACAGCTGGGTAGGTCAGCCACCCGCACTCTGCCTGCTCAGGTGTTTCTAGGTCAGAGATGGAAAACCTGAGTCTAAAATCCTGATATTTCCATGTGTGCCTTTGTGTCTGTGTATACATTGTGACTATATAAGAGCCAAAAAGGAACCGCTTGTCTCTGCATCATTAGTGAATCGGTCTCATGTGATCATTGTTCATCACAGTTGCCTTTGTTGCATGAAAATCCTTTCAAAATTTCTAGATTGTTGTTGGTGGTAATATTGTGGATGATGCTGTTGTACTTTTGTGTTTTTGAAAGCCAAATATTACTTTCAACTAGTGTGCACAGATATTGATTTTTACTTTCTGTTTCTGTTTTAATACTTTTTTGTTTTTAGGGAAACATATGTTTACATCTGTAGCTGAATATAGATTGCGTATATAAATACATATATCATTCATCTCTTGTAATTTTGGCTTTCATTATGTGCATTTAAATTGAACTTAAAAAAAATCTCATTGGATAGAAAAACTGTTTTAAAACAAACAAAACACATATTACTAGAAGATCCTGAACAAAGAGTTAGGTGTAGAAATGTAGGGGAGAGGGAGAGATCTGCTAGAATTTTCCTGTTTGTAAAATAGTCAGGGTCTGATTTGGGAATTATTGGGAGAGATCATGTGGGTGTATGGGGAGGGGGCTTGTGCAATGGACAGGAATAATGTACAGCAAAGGTACACAAAGCCCTTAATCAGACGATGTTTGAAAGCAGGGAACAGTCAAGAAAAATCAGGATGTGAATGAATGCAGCCTGTGGATGGGAGGTTATAAATTGGGGAGCCTACTGTGCCAGGAATATGGAGCAGACCTGAACTGTGCTCAGATCCAGCCCAATCCTGATCATCATTCCTTGCCTCCTCTCCTTAGTCATCCTATTTTTTCTCATCTGTTGCTGCCTCCCCTCCTCCTTGCCTTTACCTGATTGCTCCATTTCCTCTCTAGAGCCATGCACCCCCAGCGTCCTCTTCCACAGGCTATGCCCTCCTCTCTGGGGCAGAACCTGCGTGACATGGCCATGGGTCTGGGACGAGGCAAGAACTTCCTGGGAGGAAACTTTGCATATGGTTTCATCCAGTCTGTGAAGGAGTGCCTTTACTTCCTCCTCTGCTGCTGGTGCATCAAAGAGATCCTGGACTGACAGACTGCAAAAGAGTAGATAGGGTGCTTGTACATCGATTTTCCTTGTTTCTCTTTTGGCTCTTCTAGTGTAATTTCAACAAGCTTTCATCACAAATAGAGTGTTTGATCAGCAGTGCGGGCAAAGCACTGGTAAGTATGATTCTTCTCTCATATGACCACAAACAAATATTGCAACACATACTATATGTAAATTAAGTCGTATGCAGACTACACAATATCCCTTTTGAAACCCTGAAATTATTTTATGTATTAATAATGCATAGATAAAAAAAACTTTTGTTTTTTTCTTGTTTCTAGGCAGCTGTTCTTGGACTCACTGGAAGCTGATTTGCATCTCTTCATATGCTATCAAAGTTAATTGTGGAACTGGTTCTATTTCCAGAATTGGCTGATCTGAGGTCTTTGAGGATATGGTCATCCTGACTGTGATGGTAACTGTGCAACAAGACAAACTGGTGTGAAAATTAATAAAGGAATGGAATGTTAGCTTTATGTCTGCATATTCATTTATTTTGTTTTGATTGATTGATTGATCTAAACAGTCAACCACAGAAATTAGAGGGAGATGTACAAAAACATAGAAAATGACCCTTGTGAGATCACAAGCAGTAGTACTGATGCCGAATATTCAAGTTTTTAAAACTTAAGTCACTCCTAAATGTTGGCTGGGTTGAATTAAAAAGTCATACGCTTTGTTTTTTTGTTTTTTTTTTAGTTTGTTTTGTTTTGTTTTACGTGTTTTAGTTTTGCAATTTTCAGCACCAACACAAAATGACTCTCGTGATGTCATACAGTATGGGCCAGTTTCTCTGAGTTTGCACAGTGCCGCCTATAGTCACAAAAGCCTGTATAGTTGTTTTCATATGCCGAATAGTGCTCCCCATAACCAACAGAATTTGATATGTAAAATCTGAGGAGTCCCCTTTAATAATCACGTATATTTAATTTAACTGCACGAGTTTGCATATTAAGCATTATTTTGAACAGTCTGTATTAAACAGCTTATCTAAATCAGCACAAGCTTGTTGATTTACAGCATTCAAAAACTTGGTTTCACTGGCTTACTCAAAAAAATATCCTTAAGTAATTATACATACCCACTATCACCTGCATCTGTCAATCAAATTGAAAGTCCTCCCAGTGAAGTGGTGTGAGGCTGCATTGCTATTGGTCGAAAAGAGGCTGAGGGGCGGGATCAGGGTAAATGTGGTCTGCCATTGGACAAGACGCACGTCGATCATGCAAGTTTAGGAGACACTTTCCAAGTAGATAAGTTGGATGTGAGGACGGTGAACCGTGTGCTGAAACTAAAACAGACTGAAGGCTTTCAAGTACAGAGAGAGAGTGAGGTAAGGATAATTTTGTTTGTTTTTTATGTACAAACTTATTTATTACACAGCAACAACAAAGGTTTTGAATGTTAGTCGTGAAATCGTTACTTCTACGTCATTTGACTTTTCCTGGTTGCATAAAAGTAACCTGTGATACTTAAAGGAAGCAGATTTGTTATTGTCAGTAATATTAACTATGTGAGGGTTATTTGACACATATAGCACGTTACTCCCGCTTTTATCTCATTTAACAGCTATTTTAACTCCTATTTTAACAGCTATTTTAACTCCGTCAAAATGCATATTTTCCTTCAAGCTTATTGCCATACGACATTTCATGTCTTTAAGCTCACTACCGTTTACTTAATGCAGTCTGTGTGCATGTGACTATGGGTGATGCTGCTTATATCTGGTTAGCATGTAGCTGCAGTTCAGCTCTGCCGTCCTAATGGCTGTTATGTAGCTTACTGGTCTGACCTTTTTTTGTAATTTTTCCCCTGCACAGACAAAGATAAAAAGATTAGGACTAAAGCTGCAATCGTGTATATTGTTGCATTTTAATCAGAAAAAAACAGAAGGCATGCAGCTCTTGCCAGTTGGTATTAGTAAAGTGTCCAAAACATAGCGATAGATCATACAGAGTGTAAAGCTTTGGTTAAATTGCATATTTAATACATGCAAAACATACCCCCAGTTGCTAAGTAATTATTATGAAAGATCAAAGGGTCAGACATTAAAATACATTAAATTTGTAGTTATTCTAACTTTTAAGTAGCTCAAGTTAGAAAAAGATTTTTTTAAAAACTGTCCTGTTCTGTTCCCCATGACCATCTTCTGCATGCTCTCTCTTCCTCTCTCCAGTCAGTCTCTTGGCAGCTAAATTTAGCTGGTATCTATTTAAGCCGTTCATCTATATGCTCCACAATGCTCCTTGGGCCTCAAGCTAGATTCAGTAACTTCTCTTGGGAGACACTCATTTAGAAGACCTAAATTGCAGAGCTGGGAGAAAATTGAATTTGGAGAGTGAAGTGTGGCATCACCCAGATAATGTGGTGTTAAAGAAGGTGGTTAGTTTGTTATGTAGACAATACATAATAAATATACATGTGTGGTTTGTCATCCTGTGCTGTTTGACTCTTACTTACTCTTTCCTATTATCTTACCAGGTCCCACATTAAGTAGATTGTTTTAATTCTGGGTATTTCACAGCATCCTCAGTCTGTTTCCTCTCTAGTGGATCTATGGCATCTATGGCATTTTCTTGGCCAGACACATTGCCATACAGGCAGAATCAATAGAGAAAACATTTCTACCAAATGTTTTTCAACTGCAAAATTTGCGACTCCCAAATAACCTAGATGCAAATGCCTACAGTTGAAATTTGGTGAATTATTAGTAGCTTTGAAATGGATCGTCCATTCTGCTGTTTGTATCTCTAGAATAATGCCAGCCTTAGTTACCCATGTCTCTGCCAAAACATTTCCCTGTTAGTGAAAAGCCAGGGTGACCAAAAGACCAACAGCACACATAAACTACTAATGAAGAACTGAATGCTCCCAGGGACTTAAACTTCCTGCACACACACAAGCAAAGTGTTAACAACACGTTACAGTAGATCCTTTATCAGCAGAATGGGTGAGGCTGAAGGGCAGAGGCATGTATTCAAATCCTGGGCATGTGTAAACAGAGGATGTAAATTTGAATGCTGCAGAATAGCGTGTGTCACTAATGCTGGACTAGTTGACAGACTTATGCACAACACCTGCTCACTTAGATTTTCTAGCTGCCACTTTGGAAAGTGCACAGTTAATGTAGCAAAAACTGCTTCTCCCACTGTGCCATATGAAGATTGTGGATTTAACAGGTTGGAAACTCAATCAGCAGGCTTTATCAGGGGATATGTTTTGAATAGGATCTTTGTCAGTCTCATCCTTTGATTTTGTTATCGTTGATGCACAAATTATTGTTATGTATTATCTTGTATTGCAGGAGACAGACAAAGCCTCTCAGGGGCCATGTCTGGTGGCAGCAGTACTAACAACAACTGGACTATCCTCACTCCTGAGGTATCGTCACTCTGACTGACCGTAAAGAGAGCAAGAATATATACATTCTTGGTCTATGACCTCGGTGAAAATGCAATATTAAAAAAAAAAAAAAATCTTCTTGTCCCAACTGGCTTTCTTTTGGGTCACCTCAACAGGAAGTAGGTTTCTGTAATAAGACATGGAAATTAGGTAACATTAGAAAATTCTGTTTTGTCTTTTCATTCTTTCTGATTGAAGTAAAACTGTACTTGAGAAACTCCCCACCCACATACACACACACACACACACACACACACACACACACACACACACACACACACACACACAGTGCTGTGTTAACTGGTAACTGGGTTTTTGTGTATCTTCCTGTTTATCCTAGGAGACTGCCACTGAAACGCTGAGGCCTCTGGCAGAGGGAACAGAACACCATGAAGAAAGCCGTACGTCTGCAGCAGAGCAGACAGGTGTTTTCACATTACCTTGGGGGGATTGTGACATTTATTCACAAAAAAAACATATATACTATAAAAACTTATTGTATCATTCTTTGTTTTGTTTTAGAAGTATTGATATCTTTTGAGCTTCTTTGCCTTTTTCTACTAAATAATCAACAGAAACAATCTGAGAAAAGAAAACTCATGTAACACATTGCTGTTCATCATTCTGCATGTGCAGAGACAGAAGCCAAGTGAGAATGTACCTGTGTTAAGGGTCACAAGCAAATAAAAGCTGAAAATTACTTTTCTAAATGGCTCCCCGCTCTCCTTCTGAATCTGTGTTTGATGATACAGATTGTGGGGCAGATAGCAGAGTTGCAGAGGGGGCAGCATCTGCAGCAGAAGGGGTCCCTGTGGAGGACCACCTGGTAAGACAGAAATACATCATGTTCAACTAATAACTATTTGTTATACAGCTTCACTGACAATGCAGGTGTGATTGGCCTATTAAATTATTAAATATGAATAAAAATTCTAAAATATAGGGTGAGTTAAAACCTTTGACTGAGTGTGTTATAAGTTTAATCATTTTTATATGCAGGTGTCAGAAGGAAAAACAGCACACTTAAGCGATGAAACTGTCGCTGATCTTGTCGATTCACACACCTTCATCACCTCCATCAGCGATGCCCTTCCTTCCTCTTCAGATGTCCACGGCAGTGATGCACTTAGCCAATCCGAGGGTCTGCCTGAAGGCCCGGCACAGTCCAGTCCTGACCCTGATCAGTCCAGTCCTGAACCTGATTCATTCTCTGACTCCTACACCCACATAAGCCCCTCCCCTGAGGAGCCCCCAGCCTCTCTGCTGAGCACAGAGACTCTGAGAGGGGTNCATAAGCCCCTCCCCTGAGGAGCCCCCAGCCTCTCTGCTGAGCACAGAGACTCTGAGAGGGGTGGAACTTACACAGGAAGAAAGATTGCATCCGCTAAATGGGGAAGAAGTACAACAGGAAGGGGAGGAGTCTGAGCTGTCCCCAGGAATGACAGCCCTAGGGAAACAGGCAGGTATGGTAAAGTTGTTTTAAAAAAAAAAAAAAACTTCACAGAAAGATTGGACATAAGATCAAATTTTGCTTGATAAAAGACCAGTATACGTTACAATAATAGTTACCATTACATAACCTTTATATTAACTCAGTCTTAATTTTTATATGTACTGTATGTTAGTGCGAACATGACACAGATCATCAGGTTGTATGTCTGTGTCCACTCAGTATTCGTGATTTTATTACACCAAGTTAGTCATTTTTTGGAGTCTAAGCTGTACACGCTGTGTGTGTTTGAAGTGTTCTTGGTGGACCAGCTGGTATGGACTTGTTTCCATATCTGGGCCAGGATGTTGTCCGGACAGGCTGTGGTCGTATGAGGAAGGGAGCATGAGATGACAGAAAGTTATAGTTGCACGACACCTCGCAGTAGTAAATTGGCTTCAGTGGGACTGAGGCAGCTGGAGTGTTTTTTTTTTGCAGTGTGGTTTTTTTGTTTATTTGGTCTGCAGTTTGCCTTGCCACAGCATTAGACTATTCTTTAGAGCTTTCTGTTACTCTTGTCATGCATAACTTGTACAAAAGTTTTGTTTGTATGTTGGAATTCAGTGTAAGTGAGTTCCTTTAGTGTCCTTTTGATCTGAACAGTAAAAAGTAGTTTCTTCTTTAGGAGCCATAAACATTGTTAGTCCAAAGTACTGGAAGTTGCAAAATAATTTGCTTAAAAGCTGAATTCATTAAAATATAACTCACAATTTAAGCTTTATTTTGTGCATTTTGATGGTAATTATGGAATGTCAGTGGAGCTTTGTCTCATACTGCAGCATTAGGTTTGTTTCAGCACTACAGCTGCTACGCTATCTAACATCAACTCTGGAAGGGCAAGAGTAAATATATGCTTCAATAAATTGCCATAGCTTTTATTTTAAGAGAATAAAAGCTATAGCAGAAATAAAATAGTCTAGGAAGTGATCTGCTGTTTTTCACCATTTAGATCTGGTGATATAAACTTAAAATAAAAGAAACCTGTAAACCACAAAGTGATGTACTTTTTTTTTTAAACTACCGTTCTTTATCATTCTCATCTTTCCCTGCTGCAGACTTCCCCGTGNTTTTTTTTTTAAACTACCGTTCTTTATCATTCTCATCTTTCCCTGCTGCAGACTTCCCCGTGGGTTCAGAGGTTAAGGAGGAGGAGACTGGGAATACAGGAGAGGAAGAAGAGTCAGAGGGGAGGAGGAGAAGGTCTCTTTTGACAAATCTAGAGCGGATTGGAAGGAAGGAGGAGGAAGAGGAAGGAGAGGAAGAATTTCAGCTGCCGCCGCGAGAGGAAGACAGCGGGTTGTCTCTGAACAAATGCATCCTGGGTGCTGTCATTCTGTTGGGCATCGGGACCATTTTTTTCTCAGGTAGGTCTTATCATCATCTGGTGTTTTGTAATGTTTAAATGTGGATGTTTAGATTTTAGTCCTTTCAAAGTGAAGTTTGAGAGGAAAGTGATGACTAGCAGTGGACTAGTTGGAGGGCACTCTGAGACTGAGGTGTATTATACCTACAGGTGTCTTCATGGACCTCGATGAGGGTAGGTTGTGTGTGTGTCTTGTGAATGTTCTTTATGTGGGCATAAATCAGTTATTAAAAGATGTGTTTGTGTTTTTGCAGGCAGGCAGAAATAAGAATGCTTTTGCATGTGACACTTGTATTTTAAAGACACTGCATGCTTTTAATCACGTGTGAGTGAGTGATTTGTGCACTTTTGCATGTTGGCAGTGAGGCTGTTCTCATATGAAAACCTTGTACCACTTCACCAAAATGTAAAGTTTGCATTTGTCTGGTTCCATTGTTTTTTTAATTGCCAGTGATTGTTCAGTTTTCTTAACACATAAAAGTTGTAAGATAAAATAAAAGTTACAAGGTTTTCAACCACCAATGACTGTAATTCTCCTTAGTTTGAAATTTTTAATGAAGTTATATACGCATCTCCTTCTATCTACTCAATTGAAGGATAGATGTTTTATTATAAAAGGGCCTTGATTGGAGTTTTTGGTAGGTGCCACTTTGTCAGTCCTGCTCATTTCACTCCAGCATTTTTGTGCTTCACTAATATGCATTGAGGCGTCCTGTTTTTGACAGCATCTGACACAAATGGCAATAAATCTTTGCTTAATGACTTGCAGAGAGTGACTACGGTACAGGGGAGCTGAAAGATTCAGAGGTGCCTGTAAAACAGGTCAGTCTGAAGTCAGTACATCACTTCTCTTTGTTTTCTCTCTAGTCTCACTGCTGTTCACAATATGTCATTTTATGGATCCACTTTCCAGTGTAATGAGCACCACCGCATTCATTTTTAGTTTGATATTCTCAGGAGGAGTCAACCCTCAAAATTGTCTGTATTACTTTATCTACTGCTGTGCTCCTCCAGCCTTGTAATCTTTCCCATCTCATCAGCAGCACTCTCGCTTCTCAGATACCTTGTGAACAATAAATAAAACAATAAATCTGAGCAATCATCTGTTGACAGGAATGGCTTAATCCAGAGGTTCCTCCACCTCCAGGAGATGTAGAAAACACAGAACTGCTGAATAAGTTAGCCAAAGAAAACCAGCTGATTGCTGTTCTACAAGCCCAACTTCAGGTACGACTCCATTCTGTCTCTTAAGTTACCTCTTGTGAGTGTGTGCTTTGTGCACATATGTATAAGTGTGTGTGCGCACGTGCATACCCGTGTCACTGAGTGTAAAATATTCTCACCGGATCCTTTTTTTTTTTTTTTTTTTTTAATCAGGCACAGAAAGAAGAGCTAAAAGTAGCCAAGGGACAGGCAGCGGAGGGAGCAAAGGAACGGCTGCAGTGGGAGGAGGTGGAGAAGGAAAACAGTAGGTTGAAGAAAGAGATGGCGTCTCTCCCTGTCCTTCAGAAAGAGAATGAGAGGATGAAGAGATTGTTGGAGTCTGTGCCGGCCCTACAAAAAGAACTAGAAAGACTGAGAGCAACTGTGGCTGAATTAAAGCACTCCAGAGGTACCAAGAGACAGATGGAGGAGGAAGGGAGGGGACATGGAGGAGGGAAATGATTAGGATGGTAGTTGTTAGACTGACAGCTATGGGAAATGCAGAGTTCTTCCTTTCTTCTTCTTCTTCTTCCTCTTCTTCTCACTTTGATGCTCATCTCTGATCATTGTTTTACTGACTTTTTGTATTTTCTTCTTCAGCCAATGAAGCAGCTCCAGCATCTGAGAGTCCCACTGCATCGCCCTCCAGTGGCCAGCCTGAGGACAACATGCAAGGTACAGCTGAAGTTCGAGAAAAACACGCCAGGAAGCCATGGAATGAACAGAAGGTCGAGAAGAAGAAAGCCTGGAAGAAGGAGAAATATGACATGGGTGAACAGAAAGAGTGGAAAGAAAGAGATGCATTTGATTGGAAGGAAGGAGAGAAAAAGGAGCGCAAAGATGGTAGCAAAACAGAATGGAATGAGTGGAAAAAGGAGAAGCATGAGCAAGGAAGACATGATAAGGAAAGTAAGCAAAAGAGGAACAATGAAGAGAGAAAAGAATGGAAGGAGAGAGGAGATTGGAAGAAAGACAAAGTTAGCAGAGGGGATGAAGGAAAGCCATGGAAGGACAGAGAAGGGAAGAAGGAATGGAAGGATAAGAGTGAGAGCAAAGAATGGAAAAAGGAGAAAGACAGGAAAAAAGGAAAGCACAAGGAATGGAATGAGGACAAACAATGGAGAAGTAAGGAGAAGAAAGATTGGAAGGAAGGAAAAGAGCATGGAGAACGGCACCAGGGAAAGGAAGAATGGAAAGGAGAGAAGGAATGGAAGAAAAGGAAAAATGGTTTCAAGGAAACTGGCAAAGAATGGAAAGAGAAATGGGAGGAAACAGATTGGAAGGAGAAAGGAGAGAAGAAAGAATGGAGGAATGAAAGGAAAACTGGTAAAGATCATGATAAAGAATGGAAGTGGAAGGATGAGAGGAAAGAACAGGGAAAGAATGACTGGAAGAGTAAAAACGGCAAAGATCATGGCAAAGCATGGAAGGAAAAGGATGAGAGGAGAGGGTGGTCCGATGAGGGAGAATGGAAGGGAGAAGGATCAAAAGAGAAAAAACACAACGGGGATTGGAAAAAGGACAGAAGAAGCTTCCACGAACACAAAGATGAGCACAAATCTAACGAGAATCAACACCATCGTGACCACCATCACCACCACGACGGGCATCTGTGGCAGGGCCCGGCAGACAGGAAACCCCCTCATACACAGCGCAGACCCCCTCTGGAACATCCAGACTACTGGGTCCAGCAGAAGGACCGGCTCCAGCACGACTCCAGACCACCACATCAGTGTAACTCAGTGGCGGGCTGTGCCCAGGCTGAGGGGCTCCTGCCTGTCCCCTTATCTGAGTTTGAGACCATCCTGCAAGGTTACCTCACCAAGGCGGAGGAGCTGGGAGTCGACGCCTACAAGAGAGACGAGCTCAGCAAACTAACCGCCGAATTTTTCAAGAACGGAGTCTTCGTTCACGACCAGATGAGCTTTCGAGATTTTGTGGAAGATGTGGGGGATATTTTGGAAGATATGGTAGAAGGCGACGAGGATGAGGATGCAGAAGATGATGCCATAGAGGAGGAAATGGATGGGTTCGAAAGAGAAGTCATAAAAAAGTTTTCAGTGCCGGAGGCTGGAGAGAAGGAGGAGAGAATGAAAGAGGATCGGGGGAAGGAGAGCGGACGAGGACGTGGCTGATGAAAAGAAAGAACTGATGAATCTGTCATGAGAGCGCAGCAGGAGGACAGGAGCCATGACAGATGTGAGGCTATTTAAAGGGAACACTTTATATTGGACCACAGTGCTTACAAGTATAAAGTCATCTTCCTTTCATCTTTTTTAAAGGATGGTCTTCTCTTGCTTTTACCCATGTGATTCAACTTAAAATGTTACATTACTTTTTTGGGTGGTTTTTTTATTTCACCTATACACGTCTGCACATTAATACACACTGACAGAGAGAAGCGATAATATCTAACAGGAAGATGGAAGAGAGATTGAAGCTTAATAACTTCATGCGGTCTTTCTAATGTCCAATTCTCAGAAAACTCCCAAGTTCTGTCCAGGTTTTATTCATGACTGGATACCTGCAGTTAATGTTGGACAGTGTGAAAGTTATTTCTGCAGTGTTATTTTATCTCTTTACATGGGGGAGATAAAACCTGCTGTTTTGAATTGGCATTGAGTATTTTGATTTGACTCTGGTCTTCGAGATAGAAAGCATCCAGCTGCTCTTATGACCACCTATGCACTGATCAGGCCTGCACTCTATGTTAACTGGCTCTAAATATCAGAACATCTGTCTTAATCATTAATTATTAATAAGTAGTTTTAGTGATGGGTGGAATAAACCTGGACTGCTGAAAATGTTTAGAAAAGGTTTTATGTACAGTTAGAAAGGAGAATTGAATGTTTGTACATATTGCACTAAACACATTTGTTAAACTGTGCTGGTATGCAAACATTTTGGTTTATAGTTATTTTATTGAGAGTGACATAAAGTAGAAGTTTGTTAAGCATATAAAATATTGCTATGTTGATCATGCATCATTTCAGGTACAGAACTAATGTTCAGCATTACATGTCCTTAATTCTTGTTTAAATGAATGTAACATGCTTTATGGATTAGCTTAGCTAATCCATAAAGCATTGGATTAGCTGGGCGTTAGTTTTCAAGAAAGCATATTTTGTTTCCTGTTTATATGGTAAATTGAAAAAAGTTGATGGTTTAAGGGCCTATAACCAGATTTTTTTTTTTTTTTTTTTNTTTTTTTTTTTTTTTTTTGAGGTGTGAGGATTCAGAACCACAGTCTGTGTAGCATAGAGAACTTTGTATGTTAAAATGTTTGTTTTTGATCACATTATTGCCATAAGAGCAGAATAATAAATTTATTGTATCCCCATAAAGAACACCATTGTCTTTCCTTTTCTCTTCTATTGCTAGCAGTGATGTGTTTTCATGTTTGTTTGAAATGTCACATTTTTGACATCTGCCAAGGCATTAGCTGTTTTTATCTGTAACGTACTGAAATTATTATACATCAATTTCAGGTTGTCTTTTGCTTCATCTGAGTTTTTGATAAAACAGCTTCCTGCCACAGACTCTAGTCCTGCTGAGCTGCATCAGAACCATTTACCGGTTCATTACATTTCAAATCTGCCGTACTGACTCTATGGAAAAAGGACATTGCAGGTTTACATTCTCTAAGGTTTCACTCTACCTTCCCTTAAAGAGTAACTACACAGTAAAGTCTGTGACGCCCCAAGTCTTTGCTATATGTGTTAATGAAAAGTTAAAAATCTGTTTTTGCCACACTAAACCCTTCCAGCTGAAACTGGACACACTCTTAAACCCAGACGCTGAAAGAAGAAAATAATTATGTTATTTTTTCAAATATGGACAGACACATTCTTAGATACACATAAACATCCAGCTAAGCATCAATCATGAGACAACTAGCAACATACCCGAACAGAAAATAACCAACTCAGAGTTTTTTTTTTTGTTTTCGTTTTTATTCCATTGTGTATTGTGCTGTGAGATTTCAATCTTCTCCGTAAGCACTTTATTTCACATTATAGCTGAATGGAATTCTCCTTCAATGGTGACTGAGGGAATGGAAGGAGTAGAACTGTAGAGTGCTGGATAGGTATATGGGGAATAGGAAGGTGTGTGTGTGATTTTCATAGCATAGATAAGAAAGCTATTTGTGGGGTTGTTCGGTTGATAAAGCTATTGTGCTTCCTAACACCTGCCTCCTTTATATTCAGAATTCACATTTTTATCTCTTTAGCATGACTTTTCTGAGGCAAAATCCAGGTTTCTCACTATCAAATGTGTTTGCAACCCATAATACACGTTGCACTTTTTTTTCACTCTTTTTGCTCTTGACAGCATTTAACCAACATTTTTTCCACTCATTGAGTAGATAACAATGGAAAGCTGAGCCTATTTTACATGCAATGGCATTAATTCAGCAAAATCAAACTGCACACAATGTAATACCACCTACCTGCTCTAACTGGTTTGCCAGAATGAGGTGATTCACCTGGTGAACAATAACTGCTGTTAGAGACAAGTTAACACATATGCTGCATATGGGAATGCATCATGGAAAGAGATCAGCAGTGCATATCCTACCAGTGTTTGGTGGCTTAAACTGTTACTGACTGCAATGAAACAGGCAACACAAGCTGTCAATATGTAGCGAGAAGTTAAGTCAATGGTTAATCTGTTTTCAGGGAGGAAAACATGCCTAGAAAAAAGGACAGGAAGGTTTGCATACTCACAACTTACTCATTCCATCAGTATAACCTGAGCTGGTGAGTTTCTAGCACTACACTGCCTTTGAATTAAATCTGACTGGTAAATGGCTGCTATCTTTCACTCTTATGTTTAATCTTAATGCATGGTGTTAATTTTGTTCGTAAAATATCATCCCAAGTTCTTTCCAGTCTGGTTCTCAGCTTGTGATGGAGTCTGCCATTGATGTGCTGGTAGCCCAGTTCAAGGCGTATGCTGGGAGCGATGGTTCCTCTGACACGCTGAGCAGAGATGAATTCCACAGACTGCTTTCATCACAGCTGCCCAACTTTGTCAAGGTAAGACAACAAACAGCAATAGTGATCAGTTTAAAGTGGATATTTTTCAAGTTTATTTTTTTCTCTTTATTAGTGTGCAACTAATTAATATCTTAATTATTCAGATATCAGTTTTTTTTTTAATTGTTTCAGATGTTTACATTTTTAAGTCTACTGTAGTCTNATTATTCAGATATCAGTTTTTTTTTTAATTGTTTCAGATGTTTACATTTTTAAGTCTACTGTAGTCTACTGTGACAGGACTGGAAAGCAATAAATTACAAGTAGTCTTGTTTCAGATATTTGTGTGTATTTCTGCTTTTGATACAATGTTATGCTAAAATCTGTAACTGTTTCACTTGAGCAGAATTTATTTATTTATTGCCACAAAAGTCTACATCTCATGCTAAGACAGTTACACATCAAAAATAGGGGGTTGACTTAAAATAGTAAAATGTTGACCTGCAGATATTTTCCTGTTAAGCTCTAGTCTGATCTAGTCATTTGTTACAGAGTTATTGTGCTCTGCATGCTAAAGTAAAAATGGCATTAAAGGACCACCATACCACCCATTTTGCATGTTTGAGCCTAATATATTCAATTTTCATACATGTTACATTACTGATAATCATTTCCCAAAGGATAAAACTGTATTTCAGCATTCCTGATATTTTGCAAAGTCTCTTAATTTTTCAAAATCAAATATTCAAGCGATACATCCACCTTAAAAATCAATGTTTCGCCTGCTAGTAGTTACATCACATTATGAAGTCACAGTTGTTAAAATTTTTTGATAAATGCAGGTCTTCTTTTGGGACTGTATTCCCCAGTGGAGACATACATTCACTCTGCACTTTTTATTGTGCTTAAATGCTAAAATTATGAAACTTTGAAAAAAAAAATAAAATACATATGTTGAATACATATGTTGTTCACAATAACCTATCCCAAGAATGTTTCAAGTATCAACAAGTTGATTTTAATAGTGTACCAGAATGAACTGAAACCAGTGGAGGTCTGGAAAAAAATTTAACTCACCGTTCCAGTATGTTTTGGGAAATGATTGTCAGTAACTTTACTTATATGAAAATTTAATACATTAAGCTCAAACATGAAAAATGGATGGTAGGGTCCTTTAAAACGTTTGTGAGTCCCAGGGAAGATGCTGGGTTATCTATTCCAACCAACCGTGGAGAATTCCATCTGCTTTAGCTTGATAAACAGCTGCAGTTGACTAACATGGCCACCAGAGGGTGACAGAGACATATATCCTCACAACCACTTCTGCTGATTCTGCATGAATTGTGGTGTACATGCCAGTGGTGTCAGCTTGCCTCCTTCTTGTCTCCCCACCAAACCCCACCAGAAATATCCATGTGCTGAATCATAGACACATCACCCTGGCAACCAGAGCAAATACTGCAGTACAGTACTGAGATACACATCCTTTATATTCATTCCTGTTTCTTGCAGAATGCTGCTGACCCTGCTGCCGTTGACCAACTCATGAGCTCACTGGACAAGAACAATGATGGAGAGCTCACCTTTCTGGAGTTCTGGCAGTTGATAGGACAATTGGCTAGCCAACATGGAGGATTCAACCAATAGGGTGCCTTGAAGCTCTATACTGTCTACTTGTCTATGAATCATACAGTTTGGAAGAAAAAAAAAAGTGAAACCAGTAAAATGGAGAACACCTCAATCTCTGTGTGTTGTGTTTTAATCAGTAACTTGTATTTTTCACAAACAAGAATTCTCATTCTGTCAAAGAATAGTTATTGAAACACGTCAGCTTTATTAGAACCAAGTCTTTCACAATATGCACAAGGGTATGGCTGCATCTCCTTAGATCTACAAGTGTGTTGTGTTAGGATGGGAATGCAATGTCTGAAAAAATCAAGAATGTATATGTAAGCACAGTGTATTTTTGGCTGGTCTAATTTATGGAAAACAGATCTCAAGAGCTTTCCAGGACACAGACAGACAGTATTAGTAATGTTTATGACCAGAAATTAAATAGAAATAAAATATGAAACATGATCGACCAAGTCCTATTTTGTTAGTTTGTATAAAAGTTTCATCACAATGAAAACTATCTTTCCACATATTGCACAACAGAATAAAGTCTCAGGGTGTGGCTTAAGTACATCTGTCAGCTGGGAAAGCTTGTGAACAGGCACACGCACGGCCTTACGTGCACTCGCATTCCTACACGTTGAGGGTAACTGTGCCAGGAAAAAAAAGAAAAAGAGAAAAATGCTGAAACGAGTATGCAAGTGGCAGATAAAACGTAAATACACATTAACCCAGATGCTGAAGAAATGTGTTTTTTTTTTCCCCGAAGAGCAGAAAGTTTGGCTGCTGAGTTGATCCAGCCTCTGTAGCTGCACTTCTTTCCACATTCCTCCTCTCCCAGACACACGCCCTGTGAACAATGAAAAAAAAGTTAAATCACGGAAGAGATATGTGTTGCTGCTTAATCTAGCCCAAGACTCGGAGGAGGATCTGCAAGAAAGTAGGAAAGTAGCCCAGCTGTTGAAGTCTATTTCTGGCCTTTTCTTGCTGTCGGTGAGTATCTTTTCTTCTGATTCAGGCTTTAGCGCTGCGTGTGTGTGTGAGTGTATACACATTTTACTCCTTTACTGCTTTAACTTTGTTCACCCAATCTGTTCGTGCAAACTCGAAAACAGCCAGTTTAGCTCATTCTCTCCGCTTCGTCATGAATTTTGTATAATATGCGAGGATCCCTATTGTCATTACCCAATTTGGTGACCACAGGTATCGGGTTCTCCTTCTCCGTAATCTAACCCCAGTCCCTTTACACATCCTGAGAAACCGAAAACCGGATTCCGAAGTCACGTTTACTTATTTATTCGCGGTGTGTCGGTCCGGGCTCTGGTCACTCTACAAATTGTCAGGCTTAATCAGGGCTAAATGTAAATGTGGAACACGGGTAAGCCCCTGACATCTCCGTTACTCACAGAGTTGGCAAGTTTTGGCATATGCGCCGAGGCCGTTATCGCCCCGTTAAACAGTTATGCGGTGCTTGTTTGATCAGATCTCATCAGACTGAATTATTTACGTTGTGATGAGACTCACACGATCCAAATCAATCTGGAGTTCTTAATGACGCAGCGACCAGGGCGACAGGTAACATGCTCAGACAGGAAACAAGTCAGTCACACCTATTGCAAATAACAGTCCAGGGTGGAGCTGATCGGTCCATGGGATCGATCACTTGTCATGAAGTGAAATCGTGTCAGTGTGGACGGATGATCTCTGTGTTCTTTTGAGCCCGTTAAAATCTATAAAATACTATACTAATATATTAGTATTTATACTAATAGGCTATATTAGTATTTTCCGCCAGGCTGGATGGGTGGTGGCCCTGCCTGACTCACATGTAAACTGGCTTTCTTTTGTCAAGCCTAGAAGGAATTTGTAACAAAAACAGCGTCTTCAGCTTCACAAGCATGAGTCCAAACACACCAAGTGAATACAGCTCACCTCTGGATCTAAAGCAAGCCTACGTCTTCATTTCTAAACATTTGTGATTCTGCAGCTCTGATGTATCCATTATGACCGAGGTCAACTTGGTTTTGTGTGATTACACTGGTATAATGATGGATGGTAACCAGTCAGACATTTTGATACACTCATACACACGCACACACCCTCTCCTGTGTTGCTCTTAGTTATGTAGGGGGTGTGTTTGGAAGGTGTTAGGATACTTATAGTCATATATTAAATAATGAACAACAAGTTAATGATAGAGGCTCATGTGTAAGAAAGAGTTCAATGCACCTGCGTGTGTGCATGTGTGTTTTCTGGCATTGAAGGTAGACATGAAACAAAATCCTGGGGTAGGGTGCCTGGTTGGCTCTGCTCTGTAGTTAGGTTAATGCAGCACAAGTCCTAATTGGTGTGAGCCTTCTTTAGGCGTGTGTGTGTGTGTGTGTGTGTGTGTGTGTGTGTGTGTGTGTGTGTGTGCATGTAGTGTGAGCAGCGAGGTATGACATTTGTGTCAGATGGTGATTTGCTGTGTTCTAAAGTTACTCCAACATCACTACAGCATCAATCATCATTACCCACCCGGTGGCCGCTGCCGCTGCCTCCTGATAGTTTCCAGTCCTCCACACTGTTTGTTAATGACTCATACTAATCAAGCATTCTTACACTGTATTTATTGTATTTCTTCAGCTTAAAGTGAGCAGAAACACTCATACTCTTCTGCCTGTAGGATTTAGGGCACGAGGCCACACGCACACACACACGCACACACAAAGGGCGTAACCCATTCTGTGTCTCCAGGCTTATTTTCCATTTTGGTACTGTATTCGACATCTGGTGAAACTATATCATGTTCCTCAAAGCTGAAAAGAAACTAAATATAAGTACTGGTACAGTTTTAAGGTACCTTTTTTTACTTGAGTATGTCCATCTGGTGCTTTCTACTTATGTTGTACTTTTTTGCTCCTTTACATGTGGCTGAAGTTATTAGATACTTTGCTGATATGCCTTCAAATTTTACATAATATCAAATATTGCTGTTGGCAAGTAAAAATATCACAATACGTTTAGGCATAATTGCAAAAGTTTTACAGAGGGAAAGAGAAGTTCTAGAGAGGAGCGAGTACATTACTTGATTGATAAATTCTGAGCCTGACATGAAGAAGTGAGAGGAAGTAATATACAATAATTATGAAGGGGTTTTTTGCATTTTAACAGTATGTATCTGGGCTGAGTGAGTTGTACAAGATGGACAAATTATTACCAATTATCACCATGGCTGCTAACTGTGTGGCTTTGAAGTAGTTCAAAAAGGTTTTAGCTGGAAATGGTTTGGTCTCAGATATAATATTACATCAGCTGCCGCAGATTTTTTTGGAGAAGCAAGCAACGACTTCTATGAACCTGGGATAAAAGGCCTTCAAATTGATGGCATAAGTTGTAAAGAATTTAGGATGAAAAATTAATAACTGCACTAGCTTCTGATTGAGATCTTTATGATGATGCTAGATTTTTAACTAATCAACTAACCATTGTAATCCTGCGATTATATCAAAACTTTCCAAATTTTGGGGACTTTTATTACCTCTGCCAAGGACGTTATGTTTTTACCAACATCTATTAGTTAGTTTATTAGCAGGCTTACTCAAACAGTACAGAACCGATCTTGAGGTAGGGATCTAGGGGTGGATACAGGAATTTTTAAAAAATGATTTCTTAACATTGTGAAGTTGGGAAGTGCTTGTTTTTTCAATAATTTGGCAGTTTCCTCAAAATACACCAAATATACCAATCTCAATGAAACAAAAATAAGAAGTGTGATTTTGCCTAGAGTACTAGAACTAGACAAATTTTGTGTCGGCTTGTTCCGCCCTGGCAGAGGTATGTACTCCAATAAGTGCTCTTCTAGTTATCCTAATTAAATAATTTAATTGTTTTATTCCATACAACTTGGACCTTGCAAGAAGTGTTGCAACAACAGTTATACGCTTAAACCTGCCCAGCTTGAATGTTCGGTAGTAGTAGTTTTGTTTATTTTGGCTGCGAAACGACAGACTATCTGTCACAGTTTTGGCTTCTGTGTGTGTGTTAATTATGTGTACCCACACCTATGCATGCATATTTTTTAGTTTCGGGGCAACTGGGTTTTAGGTCTCATTGACTTGTTGGGTGATGTTTGTCAACTTGAAATTAAATGCAGTCTATTCCTGTCAGAACCATGTATTGGTGTATTGGCCTTGCTTTGAGAGGTGTGGATGTAGGTGTGCTGCAGCAGATGGGCAGCAGGCAGTAATCTGAACCTGTGGCCTCCCACTGGTTCAGGGATTGGATATCGAGCATCAGAGATCAGAGATTCCATTGTGTGTTTACCGAAGAGACTCCCCTCCTCTTCGTTCTTCCATCACTCCCTCTGGGTTGCTCTGTTTACCTCAGAAAGCCTCCAGGTCTCTTCCGATCTGCCGCTCAATTTCCTCCTCCTCTAGTCTGACATCATCTGTGTCTCATCTTTCTCACATGTGTATGTTGATGTGACATGTCCCAGTCTCTTTACTATTTGAGTTGTAAAATTAGCAGGTTTGTAACTCTTATTGCATTATATGTCAGCATCTTGACCAGTTTCAGTTATACAAGATGCTTAATATAGAATGATTGTATCAATGTAATTGTGAATCCTTAATTTGGACCAGTGGTGTGCATAAGGATTTTTAGGTCATGACCTACATTCTTCCTGCCTGTAATCCAACAAAATGAGGTATTTGGTAATCAAATTAAAAACACATCTGCACCTAATCTACATACATTTTCAATTCAATTACATTCCATGGGAACTGTTGATGTAACACAACATTGGAGTTAGTACAACAACGGCATAATATGAAGGTCTGAGATATGAGCATATCTTTCCTTGCTATTCTTACATTCAGTTTTCCTGTCTGCCTTTTGTCCTCGCTCTCTCTCTAGATATGGAGTCAGCCATCAAGACACTTGTGACCACATTTCTTAGCTCTGCCAAGAGTAAGGACGGTCTAGGACAGAACGACTTCAAGAAACTGGTGCAGAATCACCTTGGCAATATGATGCAGGTAAGGACCTTCATAACTTTTTTGTGCTCCATTACTCTTTGCAGTAGTGTACACACACACACAGTGGATTTTTTGACTATCATAAGATTACATGTTATTACATTCTCCTTTGTGTGTTTTGTTCAGGATACAGAGAACTCTGCTGCCATTAAAGAGATGCAGCAGGGTCTGGATGAGAACAAAGACGGGAAGGTCGGCTTCCAGGAATATCTCACTCTGATTGGCTACTTGGCCAATGCCATGAGCCAGAAAAAGAGTGAACAAAATGCAGCAGCCTCATAGATGAATTTTCAGCCAGTGCCATACATCCTGGATCCGGTGGAGTTGCAGTCTGTGATGAATCAGCAAAATATTTTTACTCATTTTCAAAAGTTCCAAGTATTATATATGCATTCTTTCACAACAGTCCCTAATCATTTTAAGTCAGTTAATCAGCCAATATAATGCTTTGAACTATGCCTTAATGTCTGTCAACATAAACCTTTTTTTTTTTTTTTTAAGTTACACCATCTTGATATCCACTGTCAAGGACAAGTTGAAGGTCTCTGAACTAGGCTTTTATTTTTTTAAGAAGTAGGATAATAGAAAAAGGATACTTACTGCATTTTCAAACTAATAAAAGCTTTATATTAAAACTATTACGTGTGTACTCTTATTTAGTATTACACCATTTTATTACATTTGTGTATCTCCACAGTGTCTTATTGCTAACATAATCCATTAACTCCTACATGCCTCGAGGAAACCCGGTACAGGTACGTGTCGAGTTCAGCTGGTCCACGTTGTTTCCTTGACGTGAAATGATATTGTGCCACAGACACACCCACTACTGCTCTGATACCTGCTCTTTCCATAGCGACTCACAACGCTTGCTAAATTTAGTGCAGGTATACCAGCAGCCTTCGATGCATCAACTATTGAAACCAGAGCCTGACATATACTGTACTCTTCCTATTGTGCACCAACCTTCATACACACATATGGTGTATGTGAGCATGCACACACTACACCACCCCACTCACTTACACAAAATACTGCAGCAAAGAGCTAAACAAAACAAGAAGATGCACTTACTGCGACGGCTGAGACAAACTATATGGCATCTTGTAATGGCAGTACATTTGCATTAACGTTGAATCTCCAAGATGTTTTTTGCTCTCATAAGTACAGTTTTCTAGATCATACATTTAAGTTTACATGGCTATTTATGTATTAATGTGGTTCATTTTTGCCGTTCATTTACTTTTCGTGCCATTTGCCTTTCCCTTTATCCATTCTACTGTCATAAGTCTGGTGGATTAATGTAAAAGTCCTGTAGTACTCCATGTTTCCTTGTTCCAATACATCTGTAAGAGCTTTGTTATATATTTTGTACAAGCATACATTATATTATGTTTTGGACCTTGAGGTGTGTGTGGGTGGGTGGGTGGAGCCTGGGTCTGCACTGGCCTACAGTTTCACAGTATACCAATGTGTGCCTGTGTGTGTGTGTGTGTGTGTGTGTGTGTGTGTATTTTGGAAAGTCTTTGTATGGGGATTTCTCTGCATGACTGCCAGGGTGTGATGCCTCCATTCAGTAGTGCTACACTAATCCCATGGATGCTGTACCCTCCCCCCCCCCCNCCCCCCCCCACACACACATACACAAACACACCCCAACATTTACCTCATGCTCTATTTGCCACCCAGGTTACACTGTCACCCTGCCTTACGATGGGGTCAGCTTTATGCAAGCACTTTTGGAACGTTCTCAACTTAATCATCTTTGTGTCGCTGCTTATTTTGGCATGCCTTTTCACCTTCCCAGGCTCTCCTTTCTTTTGATGCAGGGTACGAAATGTCTGCACAAAGAGTATCAGCATAATCCGCTGTCACAATAGTGAGTTGTAACATAGTAAGTGAGATGTGTTTGTCGATGCACCATGGCTTTTTGTGATCAGGAGTCAAAGTGTAACCAAAGGCACCCCTTATTTTATGCAGTCATTACCTGCTAGATTTCATACAAAGTGACATCTGAAATTAACAAGACCACATTTAAAGCAAACAAGGCACTTACAGAGGCCAGTGTTGTGGCTTGTGGTCATATTATGTGTACAGTATTTAGTTAATGCCTTCCTGTAGTTACAGGCCATTAGAGTTTGTTGTCAATATGTCATCTCTGACAGTGTGACAGGACAGGTGTGTCCATTTAACGTATAGCAGGTGTCCAATGAGTAAACAGAGAAGGNAGAGGAGAAACAGGTGGAAGGAGGGAGATGGGGGAAGGGAGAAGAGGGATGGGTGGAGCGAGGGCTGTATTTAAGATGCTGCCCTCCTCATCTTCCTCATCACTTGCTGTTGCATTCTCTCTCTTCACCTGAGCAGCAGGCCAACACTCGCATTTCTCTCAGGTAAGAAGCAAAGGATGGCTCAGGGATGCAGAGACATAAGAGGACAGAAAACTGTTTTTGGATGTTATTTACAGCCATTTTCCTTTTTACAAGCAGATTTGCAAGGGTTACAGCTAATGATGTTATGTGTTGTGCATAACTTTGTCTGATCATGTTTGCACTGTTGCTTCTTAAGAAATGTATCTATCAGGAAACTGACTTAAGATGATTGACCATTAGGATACGGCTCCAATGTTCAGAAGTGGTGTCGATGTAAGATTGGCACAAAGTTACATGTGTCTCCAGTGTTTTCTGCCATCTGGCCGAGTAAAAGCCATCTCAGGTTGCTTATGTGTTACATCCTCACTGGTTTGGCTGTTTTACCAGTTTAAAGTTTCAGACTTATCAGCTGGCTCACATGTTCAATTGCACACTGTCTCCTGACTCCCAGAGGTCCTTTCACTGGTGCAAAGAAACAAACATGACAGAGGGTCAGTTTATCTCCAACAAATTCTTATCAAGGCCACTGGCAGGAAGGAAAGACTACTGATGAGTAAACAGTTAAAGCAAACTGGACTGCAGGAGGGCAGCAGGACTTTCACCTGTCAAATACCTCTGTTTCCACCAGATAGCTTGTGCCTAGATGTTTCATAACAGATTTGATGTAGCTTCCATCTCTTTATCTGCATGTTCATCATTTGTGTGTGTGTGTGTGTGTGTGTGTGTGTGTGNAGAGAGAGAGAGAGAGAGAGAGAGAGAGACAGAGAGAGAGAGGTTTGCAGGTTTGCAGCAGACTTGTCCTCTCTGCTTGAGAGAGGAGATATTGCAGGGAGGTGCTATGACATCGTCTCTTTTGTTTCCTCTTCTTCCATACTTCTCCTCTGCTTTCAGCAGGATGTCTTTGCCTGACCAAGAGAATGCCTCCACCCTGGAGAATGCCATGCAGCTCATGATCCAGACCTTCCATAAATACTCTGGAAATGAGGGTGACAAATACACACTGTCCAAGGTTGAGCTCAGAGAGTTGCTTACCATAGAGCTTGGCAATTACCTGGGGGTAAGGAAGCAAAATATTCACATACTGAACATTTGGAGATACAGATTCATGATGTATACATTGACATGGTTTTATGCATAGCTTTTCATTTATTAAATCATTTATTTCAGCTTGCCTGTACAAATTTGTTGTTTATGTGTGCAAAACAGGTCCAGCCTTTGTTTGAAATTTTGTTTCCTACGTTCACCCTTTCCCCTTCTCCTCTTTCTGGGTGTAGAATGCCCAGGATAAGGAAGCAGTCGATAAGGTTATGGGAGACCTGGATTCCAACAATGACGGGGAAGTAGATTTCACTGAGTTCATCATACTGGTTGGAGCTCTCACTGTGGCCTGTAATGACTTCTTCCTGGAGTACAACAAAAAGCAAGAGAAGAAGAAGTGAACCCATCTCAGCACAAAGACATCCATTCTGCAGCCCACAGTCCAGGGAGGAAATAGTTAAGGCAGGACAGAAGGCTGGAGATGCACAGGTTGAGCCCTGCATAGGAAATCCTGTCATGGACTTCACACAGATTAATACACATACATACATTTACTGGTCATTTGAGCAGTATAATCAGTGTGTTTGTGTATTTGTCTGCAATGTTCCATCAATCCATCATAAATTGTATTCACTTCATTGTAAAAAAAAAAAAAAATCAATAGTTAAAGTCAGTTTCAGCACCTATCATTGTTGAATTTGTGAATATCTCTCTTTCTTTCCATGTATTTTGTAAACTATTCATGCACAACTTTTCCCCTGGATACAATAAATAAGAGTTTTACTCAAATCGTTGCTTTTGCTTGATTACAACAGAATGGAAGAGTAGGAACACATAATGGCCACCAGGTGGCAGCAAGTACTCTCAGTTAAATCAGTAGTTTTGAGCAAATTTGTTTTGAATACACTGCTATAGCACTGAATGTTAGCAATAGAACTGGGTAAAGGACGACATGTAATTTGTCATAACTGTCAAGCAATGAATATGATATGATATTTCTGAAACACACAGCAGATACAGAGTAGTTCATGGTGACTGTAATATGAGTGACAGTTGTTCTGTCATGCAGTTCAGTTCAACATCCAATAAGGTCACAGTGTGTCAGCAGGTACCAACTCTGCTCCATATATATACATTCCTGTCTTTCCAGTAGAATAATGGGAACTTGAAGTGACCTTGACTGGGCCCTACACCCATGATTGTTTCAAAGCACTGCTTCCTAGAGGGAAAGAACACTGAGTGAGTGTGTAGGTGTGTGTGTGTGCAAGTGAATATATAAAAAGGAAGTTAAGAAACATTAATATTAGAAAACCAGGAAATGTTTCCCTCTTTCATTCTATCCTGTTGTGTAAGGATAATGGGAGGTTTGGGCAATACCCTAATTTACAGAGTGTATAGGTAGCACATCCTGTGTGTGCGTGTAAAAAATGCCACAAACATACACTTTGATTAATCTGAACCTACAACCTTTATTGGACTGGTTAAGGTATGCACAGGAGCAGATCTGAGAGTCGGGAAAGATGAGATGAAAGATGGAGAGCCTATGAGAGAGAGAGGAAGTGAGAAAAAAGGAAGGGAGACGGAAGATCAAAGAGAGAGTGGACAGAACTTTGTCCTCCTAGAGTCATGCAGCCAACAGTTTTCACAGGTCTCTGAAAGGCTTTTCACACTTGTGAGGGATCTGTTGGGGATCTCTCTCTCGGGAGGATGGAATATCTTCCCGAGAGAGAGAGAGAGAGAGAGAGAGAGAGAGAGAGAGAGAGAGAGTCGAGAGCTGTGCAGACTTGGCTCATAGAATCATAAAAAAGCCAAGGAAATTTCTCACTGACTGACAGTGACTGAGGATTACTATTCTTTCAGAGATTAATAACGTCTTTCCTACGCAGTAACAACACTAACAGACCTTCATCTCTGCCGATTTGCTTATAGATATTATTCTTCCTCACTTTCTGGATGGTATTCTAGCTATGGTCAGTTTATCCACATCTTTTTTGTCTTCTCCAGCAAACAGATTTGCACCTTTTACACGTTATCTCATGCTTCATCTTTTCTGTTTTGCCACTTATGAGTCTGCTATCAGTCTAATCTGATGACTGCTTCATTGTTGGTCCTCCTGTCATTTCTCTGTTTTTGCAATTGAATTTTATCCCTGCCTCCTGTGTGCCACAAAGGGCCCTTTGCAGCTTTCCTGGGAGGGTCAAGAAATATGTCATGTGACAAGCTGGCCATCCCAAGATGAAAAGGAAAACTACCTTAATCAGTAGGTATGAAGGGATTGTAGGTTATCATTTTTCTAACTAGAATAAATGACAAAACTGGATTTGTCTATGGAAGACCAGATAAGAGGGAGAAAACACTAATACTTTCCTGAACATTGCATCTGACCAGTGTGATAATGTATTGGGCTATGGGACACGCATACACACATATACACATGCACACACATACATGTATAAATATGCTTTGAACATTACATAGATGGACACAGTCCACTGCGGTCGCAGCTATGGACTTTGTGCGCACATATGCTCATTACACACAGCTACACAGAGGAGAGGAGAGGAGAGGAGAGGAGAGGAATTGGCAAAACACTGTCTTACTCTGACAAGAAAATCACAGCAATGACAGAAAATGATCATTTGTGCAGTTACATAATATACATAATAGCTTAATTTCCATGGCAAAATCCTCATCCTTCTACCAAAATAATTCGACTTATATTTTAATGTTCCCAATACTGATCTTTGCCCCATCTCAACTGAGTTCTAAATATCCCCTCTTAGAGAAATCATGATCCACTTTCAACTGGGGGATCCTGTCCACCATCTTGGCTCAGATTCCTCATTTTCTCAGGAGCTATGCTCATTTCACTGGCTGCTGCTGCTGTAATTTAACTATTGTGCAGAACTGTTTAGGCAAAAAAACAAAAAAAAAAAAAAAANAAAAAAAAAAAAAAACTGTCCATGCAAAATCTATGACCTTATCCTTTTAGCTTTCATTTAATATGACATCCTCGCTCTTTCTTTAATACAGTACTCTTTATGTATTTAATTTCAATCCTTCACAATCTGTTGCTTGTACACATATTGTGATCGTGTTTGTGTCACAGGCTGTGGAGTACAATTTGTATCACATTCTTATTTAATTTATAGAATCATACAACACACCATAGCCTCTCTACCAGCAACAGAACCTTTGCATGAGCTAACACATAGAGAAATCTTTGTAATATATATACTCAACGCTATACTGTGGTAAGCTGCTATGCTATGATAAAATACAACGGATCAGTTCACTGATGAACTGGATTTATGAGAAAAAAAACAAAATAACTGTTTAAGAATGTTGATATTAACCTCCCACCTCTTTCTGATTAGCTGATACTGACATCATTGAAGACTGTGAATAAGTAAGTCTGTCACAGTTGAAGGCAGGCATGTCACATCAGGTAGGAAATGTTGAATGACAGGCCTAAGAGTCTAAAAGCAGTAAATCAGATCATCCTTTCTCCCGAAAGAGCGCTGAGTGGGTCCGCTCCACCAGAAAGGGTAGGTCAGTCCATTGAACATTTGGAGAAAAAACTGATGTGCGTGTTTTCCTTTTCTTCTTCCAAGAAAAACAGTTGTTCTTTGCAAAAAACATCACTAAAAATGTAATGGGCGTGATTGCTGTTCAGTTCCATTTCTGGGTCCAGTTCCACAGACACAATAAAACCCAGATCCCCCTCCGGCTTTGTCCTGCTGTGCTGATTGGTTGGGGGAGCTGTCCGTCAGTGTGTTCATGGCCTGTGAATGGTCAGCCTGGTGTACTGGTGATGGTCTTGACTGTGTAATTCTGGAAGAGCGGCTGCAGGAACATCCCCATTGTTCCGAACACACACACAAACACAAAGATCCATAGGAAGAGACGATCAATCACCATGGCAACATACTTCCAGTCCTCGCTCACCTGTGGATGAGGAGGGACAAAAGGGTTTGGGATGGGTCAAAAAGAAAAATTAAGGTGAGCAGAATCTCTCTCTCTCTCTCTCTCTCTCTCTCTCTCTCATTCTCTCTCTGTCTGTCCTGTCTTTACCTGTGCAGAGGGTTAATGGAGGTGAAGAGTTAATGTGAGTGGAGACTCATTCTCGCACACAGCTCTGATGAGGTCTGACACGAGTGAAGGAGGTGGAGAAGGATGTGAGGGACAAGGAAATGATGGAAGGCAGAGAGACAGAGGGTGTGCTGACACTATAACCTCTGTGATGATGAAGAAAGGAGGAGGTGGAGGGCTCATAAGTGACTGTGCTAGGAATGGGAGGTTTTTAAAACAGTTGGCATGGTGACATGATGGTGGCTATGGGATGACAAACAGAATTACAGAGGATTCTTAATTCCCATGTCAGGATGTTTCATTCCAGGACAGAAGTCTGTTCCCCTAAGATGCCTTGAGGAAAAGAGATAAAAAATGCTGTTCCGTACTGTATTCACTCTTTTATTCTACTGCCAGGACAACCCAATTGTACTCTTTGTCTATGCTCACGTCACATAGCAGCTATAATTACATGTCTGTTTTGAATATTCAGAGAGGACTATGATTCTGGTGCCAGATCTGTCTCCTCTGCTTATGCTCTGGTATCGTCCCCCATGTGTTTCAAATGGCAGAGCTAAAAGGAACGGCTGTACAGAAGTATTTTATGATATGACATTGAAAGGACAGATCTGTGTGGTTCATGATGCCTTCGTTGTTACTTATTCATATAAAATAAATTTATAGGTCAATGTTAGCTGCACATTCACAAAATAATGCTTTAATACTACTAAGTACTAAGACTAAAGTATAGTAATGGTGTAAGAGATAATACAATACTCACACTTTGATCATCATCTTCACTCTTCATGTGGTTGGCAATGAAGCGAACTCCTTCCACAGCTTCTTCAAAGCCTGGACAGGCTTGTGCTAACAGGGCTTGAGTCAGAGCAGGACCTCCTGCTGCCTGCTTACCCCGCGGCAGGTTTGCAGAGCTCCCTTCTCGACCCTCCCTCAGCCTGTTCAGGCCATCCACANTTACCCCGCGGCAGGTTTGCAGAGCTCCCTTCTCGACCCTCCCTCAGCCTGTTCAGGCCATCCACAGAACCCCCTCCTGCACCTCCAAGATCCCCTCCAAACTGTTTGACAGACGCCCGGTTTACGTAGCAGGTACAGGGGTCACTGTCTTCTTTTCCAAACACCCCTGTGGAGGTTCCTCCTTCGTTTCCTCCAGCATTGCCCATCCCAAGGCCCACCATCAAGGCCCCTGCCTCCCCACTGCGTCCCCCTTCCCTCTGCTCCTGGGCTCTCCTCCTTTGGCGTAACCGCTGACGCTCGCAGCTATTCCTAGGCTGGCGCATGAAGAGCAAGGCAGGCAGTTTGTTGAGGAAAACCAGTTTAACCCAAGGGGGCATAGTGTGTGTGGTGGGTGAGCGGTGGTGTACATTAAGCACACAAACACTGGTGACAATAGAGAAGGTGACCAGGACCATGGTGAACATCAGGTACTTCCCCACAAGAGGAACATCTAGCGAAGTCGGTGGAACAATCTTGGAGATTAGCAGCAGGAACACAGTGAGCGCCAGCAGCACGGAGATGCAGAGCGTCATCTTCTCCCCACAGTCAGAGGGAAGGTAGAAGACCAGAATGGCCAGAGAGGTGATGAGCACACATGGGATGATGAGGTTGATGGTGTAAAAAAGTGGCTTCCTGCGGATTATGAAGTCATATGTGATGTCCACGTAGGCAGGGTCAGCTGGATTCTCGTTTCTTCGACCTGGTAGGGCGATTATGTCCCACTCCCCACTGGGCGTGAAGTCATCCATGCTTGCCACATCAGCACGAAGCACCAGATCGATCTCGGTGCGGTCATAGGTCCAGGATCGGAAGCGCAGCGTGCAGTTCTGCTGGTCAAAAGGGAAGTGCTTGACCTCTATTTTACAAGCTGATTTATAGATGGCTGGAGGTAACCAGAAGATACTGCCATCATATGAAACCACCGCATTAGAATAGAACGATACTTCATACACCCCATCAGCACTGAGAAAGGGGATAAGGGAGAGAAAGAGGGAGAGAAGAAAAACAAGAAAAGAAAAAGTGTGAGAAGTAAACAGAATGATTTGTGGGTTGATTTAATTAGAAAATCTATTTTGCAAAAAACAAGTACAACAAGAGACTAAATGTCCCCTGGGTCCTATGAACAGTAGGTATGGTCCATCTGATTAGATTAGCCTCGATGCCCACCCCTTCCAGAGGGTGAAAGTAACTATTTATTTGTGTACTTTAGTGTAAGTGCATAAGTAAATAGTTACTATGTGTACTGCGCATGAGAATTTCCATTTTGTGCTCCTCTCCCTACTTCTGCTCCAGTACATTTCAGAGGCTGGTTGAAGTGAGTACAATATATATATATATATTTAGGCTATATTTAGTGCTAATAATTTTATTTACAGTAATAAGCAAAATATCCCCAGGACATTTATTGTAGTAGCTTTATTACTAGTTGAAGTACAGGAAGAAAACATGTTGATCTGGGGTATGTGGGAGTTACAGGATTATTTTAGGAATGTGAGAGAAACATGGGAAAGCCAGACAGATCACTGTACTCTGATAAGCAGATTTGCATATACTCAGTTTCCACTACATTAAGACAAAAACTTATTTCAACTTAAACCATTCTCAACAACAGAATCAAGATGTACAGCCACATGCTTTAGCTTGGAGTAATGTAAAGTGTACTATATGTCGTAGAGAGGAATTTAACACCCAAGGATTATGCTGAGTAGGAACTCTCAAGGTTATGGCGGAAATGATTATTTAGCATCTCTTGAAAATAGATACTGAAGCTGCACCTTGTCCACATAAACATTCACACACATAAAAAAAGAAAAAACAAAACAAGGACAAAGACTGCAGTGTATGTAGTTGCAAGTGTGTGTTCATGGGCGTGCACATTTATGTGACTCACTTGTTGTAGAGCACCACATCAGGTAACCAGATGTGTTTTGAGGGCAACCTGACCTTCATCATCCCATCAAACTCCTCAGGAGCCCAAGTCAGACGATAGTCCTGCCACTCCTGAGGGCCAATAAAAAAACAAAGATTAGTCATCCACCAATCGTACAGCAGAAGGAAGAACATGTGAGAGGAGCTGTGAGGAGAATCTGTGTGTCTGCCTAGCCGTCTGACATCACACAGCCCATGTCCTGTAAACCTTTGGGACATCCTGTGCTGCCTAACCTTTTAGCTTACAACATACTTACAGCTCATCTCAACTCAACTCTGACCCTGAATGGTCTTTTAAACACACTACCACCAGTGACAAACCAATCAACGTGATTATAATGGCATCTACAGTAAGTGTTACTGTGTATCAGCAAACGTGTCCGTGTCCTCAGTGTACAAAGACTAGCATTATCATGTTCTATATGGTGTAGGTCAATCATTGATTTTGCTATAGTGAAGCTTCACTGACCTGCAATGACAACGCTGTCTGACTGCTCTGTGTTACGGCCGTGTCAGAGCTGTGTTCATCTGCACTAACTGTGATGCATTATGGTCATTACAGTTTGTCTTGGCTCGGGACAGCTGTCCTTGGCTCCTCTGTTTCCACACAGCGAAGGATCCATAGAGTACTGATGGCCATTGTATGCTCTGTTACATGTCATAAATCCTAACTTGCACAGGTGCATGTTTATATGCCCATGTGTATGTGAGTATATGTATTGTACTGTGCCCATAGGTGTGTGTGTGTGTATTGTGTGTGTGTGCATGAAGAGACAGAGAAATACCAGATTGTTATTAAAATTAAACACACTAATGGAAATGAAAAAGTAGCATTAACATATTGCAATGTGCATGACAGGGACATTCTATATCAAGGCTCTTCAGAAATCTGTCATCTGGATTCAGGAGAGATGCATTAGGAATCTAAATTAAGGATCAAATCAAACATGTCTGCTGTAATTTGGGTCCAAACACCTGCTCTCCAAAGTGAACACATATGTTTATGATGTCATGTGCGTGTTTGTATATTGTACATTATATATGTAAATATATATAAACACACACACACACACATACACACACTCACCGGCCACTTTATTAGGTACACCTTGCTAGCATCATTACACCACCACCACCACCAGCCTGAGCCGCTGATACAAGGCAGGACGGATCCATGCTTTCATGTTGTTTACGCCAAATTCTGACCCCACCATCCAAATGTCACAGCAGAAATCTAGACTCAGCAGGCAACGTTTTTCCAATCTTCTATTGTCCAATTTTGGTGAGCCTGTGTGAATTGTAGCCTCAGTTTCTTGTTCCTAGCTGACCAGAGTGGCACCCGGTGTGGTCTTCTGCTGCTGTAGCCCATCTGCTTCAAGATTGGATGTGTTGTGTGTTCAGAGATGGTCTTCTGCATGCCTTGGTTGTAAAGATTGGTTATTTAAGTTACTGTTGCCTTTCTATCATCTCGAACCAGTCTGGCCATTCTCCTCTGACCTCTGGCATCAACANAGTTACTGTTGCCTTTCTATCATCTCGAACCAGTCTGGCCATTCTCCTCTGACCTCTGGCATCAACAAGGCATTTTCGCCCAGAGAACTGCCGCTCTCTGGATATCTTCTCTTTGCCGGACATTCTCTGTAAACCCTAGAGATGGTTGTGCGTGAAAATCCCAGTAGATCAGCAGTTTCTGCAATATNCATTCTCTGTAAACCCTAGAGATGGTTGTGCGTGAAAATCCCAGTAGATCAGCAGTTTCTGCAATATTCAGACCAGCCCTTCTGGCACCAGCAACCATGCCACGTTCAAAGTCACTTAAATCACCTTTCTCCCCCATTCTGATGCTCGGTTTGAACATCAGCAGGTCGTCTTGACCATGTCTACATGCCTAAATGCAATGAGTTGCTGCCATGTGATTGGCTGATTAGATATATATATATATATAGATTAGATATCTAATCTATATATTATATATATATATATATAAATTGTGAGTACCTACATGCTCTACTGTGTTGTGAGCCCCAGATGCAAACAGCCATGCAGAAGAGGGTCTGCGTTCAGTCAGGGGTCACATTATTCAGAGGTCAGACAGGGTAAGTGTCATTCTTCCCAAAAACCTTTCTTAAATATTTGTAATATATCCTTTTTTTTCCCATCAGAATCTACTCTTTGGATGTAAGAAGCAATCTGTAGCACTTCAATCTGAAGCAATTTAATTCTGTGCTGATGTATCAGTCACATTTAGGATTTGAACTGAGGCAGGATGAGACTACAGTATACCACATACTGAACCAGTGAAAGAGATGCAGAGATGCAACTTTCCCCTCCAGTAGCTAGACTACTGCTTACATGCCATGGTCTACTGGTTTAATAACAATCTGGCATTTGATTATATAATGTAAATGACATCAGAGCGTGCTTCAATACTTGTGTCTGCCTAACCTTAAGTCATGTTTTACCACTCAAGTCCTTTGCAAAACCTAAGGTAAAACCATCTGTAATTTAGATTTCTAATGTTTTTAGTTATGCAAATTTTATTTAGCTATTTTTTGTTCCCTTTTCGCTTTCTGTTACTGTGGTGGAATAATTGACATGTTACAAAGGAAAGATGGAGAAGAAAGAGAAATCTCACTTGTGTCAGCCAGACATTGGTGGTCATCACCTGCTCTCTTTCGTGCTGCAGAGCAAGAAAATATGTGTCACAAACAATGTGATAATATACATGAATACATAAACTAAAATGCTCCAGTGAAACATTTTAGCTTCAAAACGATTATGATGCTGTTCTTAAGAGTTAGTTTGATTGTCTGACGTAAGCAGGATATCTCAAAATGCTCTGAATGGATTTCCATGAAATATGGTGAATGGCTAGGCCTTGAGCCAAGAATGTATTGATTATGTCACTGATCTGAGATTTTTCTAAGATTTACGTCATTGGATGACTTCATTTTTCAGCCATAACTATGAGACTTGAATACAAATTACACTTTCAGGGTCAGAAAATCAATTTAATTTACAGTTTGAGTGACAAAGGTGATGTTTCCTGGAATAACAACACATCAGTGACATGTTCAATGTTGGGGGAGTTGTGCACCCTTTGAATGGCTTCTAGTTGTAATCAATATCATCCTTTGGAGTCTTGTTGGTGAAGATGAAAAATATTGATCATATTCATGCTAGGAAGATTACACACAGATACAATCACAAAAACATACACATGTACTCACCACACTGATGAGCTGGGCCAATGACACCATCAGCTGTACAGTAACCAGCTCCGAGCCATTGGTTGCCGGACGGATCAGTTTGTTATAATGTGCTGGGTTTAGGAGGTGCTCCACCAGCCGCTCCTCTGTGTCGGCCCCGAGGGTGCCTTTAATGAGAACACTTCTTCATCATCATCATAATGATCATTATCATCATCTACAGATATAAATCAATTAACTTTATTCAAGACAAAAAAAAAACGTTGCAGCTATCTATGCATTTCGGCCTTGTTGTTATTTTACAAAAACAACCAACTTCTCTTGAATCTGACACATCACAAGCATTCAGCAGAAAACCATTGAGTTTGTTTAGCATCCTGTCTCTCCTGTCATTTCTGTTGGCTACATGTAGCGTGAGCTGGCTATCCATGTGTATTGACAATGCAAAGTCTTTGTCACAGTTCTGCATGTCTGGTCAGCCACTCACCTGCCATTTCTGCATGTCTGGTCAGCCACT
>VXCM01003280.1:0-58097 GCA_014773175.1 Lucifuga dentata
TGTTTAGCTTTATTTATTTAATACTGCATTTAAAGTTAAGATACTAATAATAGCTAAAAATATTTAGATAAACTTTTTTGTATGTAGAAATTAAAACAATAAATTGATCTGCATATACATAATTATACAAGTATATTGAACATAAAAAATATAGTAAATTCTACTCAAAATAGTTGAGCTAAGATTATCAATATATTTTATCTAAAATTACTTAAAAATAATAAGTACCCTCAACTTACAAAATATGAGTACACTGAACTTAAAAATTATATCTGGATTTAGATAAATTAATTTCGTGCAACCACTTGAAAGAATAAAATTAAGTAAATTCAACATAACATTTTTTTCAGTGCACAGAGAATCAGTCATCCTGAGCAGCCCTTTAATTACTGGGCTAAATAATAGATGAACCTATACAGGAGACCCATGAGGGCTGATTGCTCTGGCTGGGCTAACCGAATGTTAGACCACAGAAGGTCTATAGATACATTATCAGACATACTGAAAAACATTGGACATTGTTAGACAATAGACTGCCTGGAGTTAGGCAGGAGAGTAAAAACTATTGTCATAATTTCAGGGTTTATTTTGAACGAGTGGGAGTGAAACAAGGACAAACTCAAACTGCAATCTATCAAATTAGAAAAGACAGCATGAAAGCCACAAGTCATTTAAAAAAAAAATGTCACTGATATTGTCCATAATGACATAGGAATGGTATGAAATGCATGACAAATGGCACAGTCCCATTTTTCAACTGCTGAAAAGTGGCATTTGACATTCTAAAATGTTTGTTGCAAGAATGCTGGCTGTAAACTCTCCATCCAGTTCTACATCATATAAAGGCACCCTGTTGGTTGTAAGGATAATAACCGGTGCATTAGAATTCTGCCAAATATAATTCTTTGTTTTTATCTTCAAACACATGAAATATGGCCAACAAATTAGCTGCCACCAATGAACAATATCAGCTTGTCCAGCATTGATGATGGTTTTTATTTTTCTAAAGAGTGGGTTTTCTGATGCTACTACAATCTGCATTCTATTTTTGGTAACATCTCAAAAGTTACTTCAAATTCACTTGACAGCTGGAAAGGAAACAGAGAAGATGTGTGTCTGTCTGTATGTGCATGTGTGTTTGGATGGCTGTCTTTATGGGTGGTTAATTCATCCAAAATATCTCATTATGTGCTTGGTCTGTACTCACTTTGGCACAGGGCACAAGATCTGTTGACAAAAATTGTTTGGTGAGGGTTTCAGACATGAAAAATGAATCTGAGCCCAAAAATCTTTAGGAAAGAGCTGGCGAGCCTGGTTGCAGTAGTGATTGTTGTTGTTGGAATGAGGGTGGGCAGGGAAAAGTGGAGATGTGTGAGAGATAAAGTTTATAGTAGGAATCAGTAACATGAGATGGGAATAAATACTGTACACACATAAAACAGAGAGGGGCAGAAAATGGGAGGAAAAAAGATAAAGAATGGAGGAAGGGAAAGAAGTATGAAACAAAGTTAATTGAGAATATATTAAGAAGGTGCCTCACCCTCCCCAGGCAAGGTGAGAGACTACACCTACACACTGTATGCATGTCGAAGAGAGAGAAAAGGCAGAGGAGGAATAGAGACATGAGAGAACGAAGTCATCTTTGACCAAGAGTTTATTTTTATGGTAGCAACAGGCCAACAGAAGGCAACTTATTAGGAATTTTAATTGAAATACCCAAATATATTTGAGGTAGATGTGTTTTAAAAATCTGTATATAAATTAATATAAAGTTTTACATCTGTAATAGCTTTAAACATTGCAGTTAATGTTCATTTATAACTGTAAATCTAAATCTCTTGTGTTATGTAAGAATATTTCTGTGGTTTATATGGTCAAACCAATTACTGATTCAGCCTTGAAGGCAGACAGCTGGTTTGGATGTTAGAGGAAGTGGTGGCTGTTTTTACGTCCCAGAGGCAGCTTCTTCACACTGACTACATGCTGAATGCACACTGCTTGCTGCCAGCTGATGCAGCATTTCATCCCACATCTTCTCCTGCACATCTAAACCTCATTTACACTGGTGAAGATCATCAGACAGGCTTGATTGACATGGAATCCAGTTAATACGTATCACTGACAAACATGGGAGGAGGCTCACTGGAGGAGGCTTCTAATGCAGAAAAAACACATATTAATTGAAAAAGCAACCACCCAGTCTGCTCCAGATGGACTTTGTCAAAATGAAACTTGAATGTGAGGAAGTGGCAAATAGAAAATAGCAATCCAGGCTGGTCCTGGCCACACCAGAGACTGAAGGCATGCACACACCAAGGCACTCACAGTCTTTGGCAGTTTGGAGAGGCAGAATTCATCTCCACGCAGCTGGCACTTTTGACAGCTTCCCCTGTGTTCATGACTTGAGTCCAGAAAAGCCCCCAAGTCCCCAAACTTCAGCCTTCACTGTTATTGAGAGGGCAGACTTGACAACGTCATACCAAACACACACGTTGGGCTTAGTATGTCACAGTCATGAAATAAAGATGACAGTGTTTTGTGTGGCGGTTTTGCTCTTCCGTTTCTGAATGACTACATTAAAATATCCCAGCCAAAGGTAATGTGTTCATCCAGTCACAAAGTGTTAAGCTAACCGTTAATTCACTAATGTCACATTTGCCTAACTGGTTAATGAGACAACAAACATTCATTATAGTAATTTGGATGTAGCTCTTTAATATCTAAATTTTGATTCATGGTCGGATCTGTGATCTTATGCCAAATGAGCTTGTGTATCTCAACCTGACTGTGTTTTATCTAGTTCTCAAGCTGCAGAGATGTTACATCGATGTAAAGCCCTTCAAACAGCCTGAACAAACATGGCTCTGGTCCCACATGGTGACAGCCAGCTGACACATCTCAAAGCTGCTATTTTTTTACATCCTAGTTATTTACCTAGCTGGAAATGTCACATAGATAAGTGGTCTTGTCTTTGGTTGGGAGCCTTTCTGCTCTCCCCTTTTCTCTCCTCCCTCTATTCCTTTTTCTTCCATCTTATCTGTCCTCTCTCACCTAGCTTCTCCCATTGCCGCTACAGTTTCTCCTCTCCTATCGTGCCACCTTCTGTATCTGCCTCTGGCTAACTAGGGAATACTCTGACATTTGTACTTGGATATTGTAGCCATTTTCTTGCTGTTAAGTACCTGAACATACAGAACCCTACTTTGCACTTGAGACACTGACAAATATCAACGGCTACATTCCCACATTTGAGTCCTGAGTGATTGACCACATGGTATGCATTCATGAATGTTTTCAATCTTTCTTGCAAACTGGCTGCCGGTCATGTGTGATACTGTGCAAGATTGAAGTTTGGTGCTTGTGTTTGCACATGTAGCCATACAAATCATGTGTGCATTCACAATTATGTATTTGTATGTGTTGGTAGGTGTGCATGTGCTTTTTATATCAATTTATTCAGTGCTGCAGCAGGTGGCATTGTGATACATCAATGAATTATTGATAGAAGTGATGTGTCCTATGGTCTTGTTGGGGATTAATTAGTAACGAGGATGAAAACAAAGGCTGCCTTTCTCTCTCACACACACCACAGAGTTGCCTAGAAACTCTGCAATATTCAGTCACCTCAAAGTAATAAATCACTTAGGTGCATATTTTAATATTAACATCATTTTGATATTAGCATTGTAAATCAAATGTGCCTGTAATGTGAAAGAATGCTTCATACTTTCAATCACACTGATACACAAGACACATTTTTAAACACACTTTTCAACTTTTAGACACTTTCTCCTCATTGTTTTACTGCTCGTTACTTTTGAATCCCAATGGATCTCACCAAACCCTTCACATAAAGCCAGATTTAACAAGCAATTTGGGATGCTGTTTAGTGTACCCAAATATGATAGGACAGCTACCATGCTGAACTCTGCCACATAGTCAGTGATAGAATGACCATAAGCTGTTATACCTCAGACTAAAGTAACAAACCAGCTTCTATATATTGATATATTGTTGCATTTCCCAATGGTGGCTCTGATTTCCATGTTCAGCTAAGCAGCAGTATGTTAACAATTCAGTGGGGTGAATTGATGACTCTGAGGTACAGAGCATAGACCTATCACTGACACATGAAACATCTGTATACACACTTGCATCATGTAGAAAGCAACACTTGTCATCACAAGAGTGATTAATACAAACCTAAAACAAGAGGAGACATGGTAGATGGATGACTTGGCACCATCAGATGCTAGCAATAGTGTTTAACAGTAGACCAAAAAGAAAATGGTAATATCAGCTTTATTGACCACCTTCTTGAGGTGATTTATGATTTAGATCAGCTGACATCATCTGATGTGGTGCACACATGACATGACAGATGCTCTGGTTAAATTAATGTGAGCTGCTTTAGAGCAAAACATCTTTAAACATGACCAGTCACTTTGCAAACAAGGCCAGTAAAATGTTAATAGGGTCTTAGGAGGACTTGCCCTTATCAGAATTACAGACTGTTAAATCTTCATTACAAGAGTTTTATGTGATAATGGATAGAAATGCTTGGGTTTCCAGTTTCACAGGCAAAATACATTTCCTCTCAAGCATGCTTTCACATGAAATGCAGCTGGTATGTTTGTTAATTATTGCTCCTTCAAAAGCATTTATGACTACCTGGTCATTTTGGGGTATTAGTAATTTTCCAGAAATCATCATCAGAAAGCTAAAATCCTTTCAATTCGTTATTTTCCTCCACTAGAGATTTAACAAAGTGCTCAGTAAATAACTCAATGTGATGAAGAAATGCACTTTGTCTCACACAAACTCCCTTTTTAAAAATCCACTTTGTCTCCATTAACTCCCTGCTCTGTTTCCATTCATTCCATTTCTCCCAGTCCTTCCATGTCCCTGTCCACGCATGTGTATGTGTGTTTTCTTTTAGTTTCCGTGTGTTTGTGCACACCCACATATGCATATGAGGAGTGATATGTAACACTGCATGTTTTAGTGTAAATATTTGGGTCTGTGTGGAACATGCACACGTGTTTAAAAGATTTTTAAATGTATTCTGTGTTTCTGTGTTCGTGTTTGTATGAGTGTGAGAGAGAGAGAGAGAGAGAGAGAGAGAGAGAGAGAGAGAGACTTAATTTCATGAATTAAGCTGCAGGCTTAGTGACTGAGATACTTGAGCATGACTAGAAGAGTTTTGGTAATTTCATGACCAGATGTTGCTGCAGTAATAGTGCACCTGTGGCACAGTTGTAAAATGAGCTAGATTAGCAGGAATGCATCAGTAGATGGGCTTTGGACTGCTTTCAGTCATTTCCAATCCTTTCAGTTCATCCGATTTTCTAAAAAAAAGTTACTCTCTATTCCATGACATACAGATAGTTCTATAATAAAAAGGAAAGTCCAAACTCCCTTCTATTGGGATTTGCAGATGTCCATGTCTGCACCAGTAATATGACTGTATCACACTCATTTTTGTGGAGATCCTGAAATCTGTGTCTTCATGTTTTCAGTATTTAAACCTAAAATAAATGATAGTTTTAATATTAAAGTAAGGAGAGTGAATATTTCACTCAGCATTTACCTGGTAGACAGAAATGTAACTCCAGTGGGTTTCTATTGTTGCTGTGAGTCTCTTGCATGTCTAAGTAGGTACTTGCTTGCTAACACATAAGCCATAACACATTTGTATGGCTATGGTATGTCAGGGCTCTGTGTCTCAGCTTATTTTCTAGGTTTTTCTGCTCCCTAGTTGTCAAAACTTTTTTTTTTTTTTTTTTTTTTGCAGCTTTAAGCAGGATGGGCCATATGACCCTGACTCTGTCAATATCTATATATCTTTTTTATTATTATTATTATTTCCTTGCTGAATTGCCATGTAGACCTTTTGAGAAATTTTACTTTTAATATCACATTTCCTTCCTACAAGAAGCACATATAGGGCAGGATTCAGAAAAAAAAAAAAAATCACAGTAACTACACAGTGTCATGCTAACAAATTTTGCAGTGATAATTGAAAGTGCATTCAGGAAGCTTCTTTACGTGAAACAGCACATCGTTGTTCCGTTACCGATAGGACATAGTCTGTGGAGACAATGCTACAAGCATAATCTTTGGTAAAAATGTAACTGTATAACTTATTTTTGATGATTTCCATTCTTTCCTGCCTCCTCTGCATCCCTAACCATTTCTGCACAACTAATATGATAGGGAGATGCCAAGCAGTAGTGAGATGCTCTGGCTGCAGGTGAATTTTACCACTTTGCCAGTGCAAGGTTGCTCTGCCAGAAATTTCATTGCTTTTCGTGTGATTATGAAGAGGATTTGTGTGTGTGTGTGTGTGTGTGTGTGTGTGTGTGTGTGTGCAGCGTGTCAAAACAGGCAGTGAAGGCAAAATATGGACCTCTGTTACACACCAGGGGAAAGACTGCAGACCATTTTCCCTCCATACACAAACAGAACACTCCCGCCTCTCCACACACATACAGTACATACCCACACAAGCAGGCACACACACCTACACAGACTGTATATTATTGGGGTTTGATGATGTTTTTCTCTCTGTGTGCCCACCTGCGACACAAAGTAATATGTCTAACACTTCAACAGCCCCNCCCACACACACACATTAACAGTAGTACAGGCATATATGTACACGCACGCCAACCCCCCTCTTCTAACTCTGACTCTCCCTCGTACACACTAACACACACACACACACACACGGCGGGGCATGACAGAGAGCTATTGACTGCCTCTACCTGACCTGACAGACCATTCACAATTTCTCTCTGCATGAAACCTAATGTACTGGAAGAGGTGAGTGTGTTTGTGTGTATGAGTGAGTGAGAGAGGAAACTAACAGAGAAGAAAGAAAGAGACCCTTTGACTGTGTGTGTATATATGTCTGGAATATATATTTATGTATTTGTCCTTTATGTGGTGTGTTTCTGCTGCTGTTTATAACCCATACGTACTGTATGCTGCAGTAGCCTCATTCTTGGATTCTGTTTGGGGGAGCCAGGAGTTGCGATTTGACACTGAGGTCAATTTCGACCAAGCGGCACTATAGCACTATGACTACTCCAAATCATTGGGTCCATAGTTCATCCACCTAGACAGTGGAAGTATGTTTATGTGCTCATGTTTGCATGATTTCATTCTGCCAAGGTTACATGCTGCAAGAAAGGCCATTATAAAGTTGTGTTTTGCATTAAGATTAACACAAAAAAGGAGGAGTTTAGTTAAACAATAATAAACAACTTCTCCCCTCTAACACAAGAGGTGTGTTGTTAGTTCCAGCCTCCCTTCCTATATTGGTTAAATTCCTGTCCCACTTTACCTCCTGCATATTGCTGCAATCCATTGTACCTGGAACTGGGAAATTTCCAAGTCAATTTTCCAGAGTTCCAATCGTTTCAACTCGTTTCAGTGCTTCTGCTCGGGAAAAACATGGTCGCCCACAGGAAGTTCATGTTCGTATGGCAAATCTGTGAATGTTATAAACAGCTACAGAGGATCTAAATTAATTATTTCTGTGCAATTAGTGAAGAGAAACCACAAATAACATATAGTTGTCAAATTCATCTTTCTCATGAAAAAACATATTTTAGCAGCTCTGCACAAAGTCAAAAACTAGAAAAAAAAAATGAAAACTACAAAAATGGTGCAAAGGGAAATCTTTGCATGCACCATCATATTGTTGTGTTATCAATTCTGTTTAATTGTGTGAAAATTTTCCTTGTTCGGGAGTTTATGAAATTAATTGACAGAAAGAGTAACAAGGTAAAATAAGACAGATTACAGCTATAAATTCTCAGCCCAAACCTAATTTGGCTTGACCAATTCGTCTCAGCCCAATAAAGGTTTACAATTTTACACAAAATTAACTCTAAGTTATTCAACAACTTGGACATTGTTGAAAAAGGAGAAAAATCTGCTACACTACGGAAAGACCAAATGGTTCTACTGCAGATTAAAATTCATGATTAAATGGGTTTGTTCCTATTAATATTGCAGTGCTTCAGGCTCCCACTTGTTTTGCTTCAACATAAGGAAAATCTAAGCTTCCATATTGCTTGTTGTGATGGGTATTTTTTGCAGTGTACCCTGAGTTTCACCATGAACTCGATGAAGTTTTGAAGCTCCCTGGTGTGTTCAGTCCAAATAACCTGACTTACTTCTTGAACCACAACTAACTCCCTCATTTTCTAGCCAAGCCCTCATTTATCCTCTTGTGTGCAAGTTTATTTTAGATAATGGACTTAGGGAAACTATGTGTGAAATAAAATACTTTTCATTTTTCAGCAGACAGTTGAAAATGTTGTGATTTAACTGTGTTGGGAACTATTGTGAGGACTTAATGGTGTGCTTTAGCTAATTGTGAGTTCAGGCTTAGTGCATATTCCTTAATTATTTCATGTTTAATCTCATGCTAATGATCATCATCTTCTCTCTCTTTCATCTCTCCACCCTTCTCTTCTTCATTCTCTTTTATCCATCTTTCTGTCCCTTTCCCCTCTCACCCCCCTGCTGCCTCTGTTATCCATCTCTCCCTGGGTTTTCATATCCATTCTTTATCCACAGAGAAATGTGATGAAGCTCTAGCCTCTCCTCTGCCTCACACAGCCTTCACCAGCTCCTCTGTCTTCTTCAGTGGATATGCACCTGGATATGCCAAGCTCAATAGGAGAGGAGGTAAACAAACAAACACACACACACACATACACACACACAGAAGACCCTGCAGATGTACATGCATTCACATTCACTGACATGAAAATGCATATTTAGTCATGCACATTTATGTTCGGACACATAGTACACATACATAAATGCATATAATGCAAGAACAAATACAGGCACCCTTATGAGTGAACTTATAACACACTCAGAAGTAAACATGTAGGGCTCACCCCCCCCCCTCAGCTCTGGTCATTTTCTCAGTGACTCAGACTGGAGCTCATTTCCACCTTAGTACACGGTGGAGACCGATAGGGCCAGACAATTACAACACTCTATGTTTATACAATTAATAATTCATATTTTTCTATCTAATATAGTCACACAGCTGAGGCAATAGAACTCAGGGCTAGCAAATAAAGGCAAGCTAATCTGGTGAGTTTAACCATGCCAGCAGAGGTGTCGCCAAGATAGGACAGAACTGCTCCTTTTTTAATCATGACAAAACTCCCGAGAAAGAAAGAAAGAAAAAGAATCATACTTTGCTTGTACATATATCGCTTCCTTGGTGTATTTTCTTTGATTCAAAACTCCTCAAGGATGGAGGGCCTTGGAGAAAGTGTAATACTTTAAGCATTAGTCTTGAGTAATGCATGTGGATGCTGTGTGAAATGCACTGGACTGAAAATCCAAATAAACAAGTCATTAAGCTAAGGTATTTTCCCTTCCATGAATGAATTACAACTTTCCAAATGAGTTTCATCTATTAAGGTAAGTTTTGAGTCAGGAAGACTGTGAAGGTACATGCTAGTGTGCACATGATGTAACTCAATTCAAGAACATTTTTCAAATTTTTGCGATGTACAAAGTTAGCATTTGCTAACTTTTTTCAACACTTGCTTCCAGGAGAAATGATTTGCTTTAGTGGCTATCCTCCACAGTCTTTACCATTTTTAGATTACATATAAAGTGGTTTAAATAATTTCCTTCTAGCAAGCCCAATGACTGGAACAATAGACATTTAAGTGTTGCTGAATTTAGCAGTGCACACTTACTGCCAAAGACAGAACGACTCGTCTCTCTCCTGCAGGCAAAAGTTGTTAATATTTGACTGTGACTCTCACACGCCTTCATATTTTTCTCCAAAGAATATTATATTACAAGCAGGACCTCTGGGTTAAACAACCCCCTCAGATGAAAGGTGATGACTCATTGTAAAATGTCCTGAAACTGACTGAGAGCCAGAGTAGCAGAGGAAATAAAGGAAAAGAAAATAGCTTAATTTTGTCTTGTGTATCTTCTTGTCCTCCAGAGAATGACATTTGGTTTGGATGATGAGGTTTTTTAAGAGACGGTATATTTCAGGGATAGAATATAAATCAGAGAGGAAAAAGAAAGGGAATAATAAAGGATTAGGGTCTTTGTCACATTCAAAAGGAGTTTGACGAATGTGTCAAGAAATAAGCTTTTCCAGCATAATCTCTGCGAAGGTACCTATCAAAATACAAGTTAGCATTGTTTTCATCTGATCTCAAACTATTTTTTTTTTTTTCGGGAGATCATATGCAGCTTAAAGCCAATTGTACAACATGCAGACTGTACGCTTATGTGCACAGTTGCTGCAGACAATGTGTTACTCACATACCTGCTTTCTTAATTGTCATTCTGGAGGAATTAATACTATGTCCACTAGGGGGCAGTGTGAGGGCCAAACATTCAAATAAATAAAAGTTGATAATACTGTCCCCATGATTTTTGTAGGTTTTGTAATCTTGTGAGCATGTAGCAATATTTCTTCAAGGTGTACAATCAATGCTTCACACGACAATGGCAGCCATGTGTTTGTGCATTTAGTTCAACTTTTTTGTGCAAGCATGTGCACTTCCATGTGTGTTTGTGTGAATAATGTGCACGCACGAAGAGAAATACACTTGTGCACGTTGCTTTATTTGTATGTGTTTATTTGGAAGAGGGAGTCTGCTAAATGCCCTATGTCTGGCTGTTGAAGTCTAAATACATTTTTACCGTAATGCTCAATTACTTTGTCTTGTTTTGGAAAACACAATAATATAGGAACTGTTCTTCTATGCAGCATAATATTCATACAATGACATCATCATGGCATCTTATTTAGGCATTTATCTAATTTTAGTCCGTTAATTACATTACCTGTAATGCAAGATTTGTTTTTGTAGTAGGATAAATCAAGCAGCAGAGTTTCTGCCTCTGGGCTTTTAAGACAGAATGAACACTGCAAACTGATGAAGACTCACTTTATTTGTCTCTGCACGATGTCTCCCCTCTAACCATCCTCCCATTTCATTCTCTTTTCCTCCATTCCTCTTTCCATCTGTTAACACATCAGTCGCCCCATCCCCCTCAATCTGTCTCTCTCTTTTCCCTTCTTTCTATCTCTATTGCTTCCTTCTTCACAACCGCCTCCCTCCATCCATCTGTGTCCTATTCCATTTTCCTCAGTCTTTTTGCTCCTAACTTCTTCTTTCTTCTGGTCACTTGTCTCGCCAGCATCCATACCTCTCATCCTTTTCTCTCTCTAGATAGATAAATGCTCTGCTTTGACTTTAAACAAGAGTATTGAGCTTAAAAGAGGTTCACACAACAACAGCATTAGCTGTGATCCACGCCTCACACGAGCCTGTATTCACCGCTGCCAGCTGGAAACAGGTTAACAGAAAGAGTCATGGAGAGAGCGAAGGCACAGCCGAGGGGAGGGATGTGAAGAAGTGACGCAAGAAGACAAGGAAAAGATGAATGGAGAGAGAGTGGAGAACTAAAAGCGAGCTTTTAGAGGAGTGGGAACAGAGTGAAATAGATGAAGGACACACTGAAGTGGAGATCAGAAGGCAGACAGGGATGATGGGAGTTTAAAACAAGCTGCACTCTGTGATAATGCTGTGTATGTAGTGTAGTTGAAATCGTCTAAATGCTGAAATTAAGCTTCAGTTTCGACAGAGGGATCTCAAGTTGTTGCAACCACAAAAAGTGCCAATCAATTTTCCATTTCAGTGCAACTTATTATCTCTGCCAATGGAAACTGCTCTTGATAATCAGTTATTTTGACATAGCCTTCATTCAAAGAAAGGTTGTCAAAAAGCAATTGGAGCATGGACAAAGCCAAGCACATGGAGAGAGGAATTAATAGATTTTGTGTATGAAAAAAGTGAGAGATGACAGGTGAGGGATGACATGGATTTTGTGTGTGTGTATATATATGTGTGTGTATCTCTGTAGGTACAGTATGTGTACATTTTTTTTTTTTTTTTTTTTTTTTGCAGTGTAGATGTGGCCAAGCATGAGATTGGGCCTCTGATCACAAACACATGGCCACTGATCCTTATATTCCATTTTCTATTCTCCTCCTTTTTCTCTCTGTTTGTTCCTCTTCTTCTGTTTGTCTCTCCTCTGTGCTATCTTGCCTCATCCTTCTCTCTCTCTCTCTCTCTCTCTCTCTCTCTCTCTCTCTCTCTCTGTCCTCTCACATCCTTGCCTCCACTTTCTCCCCTGTCTCATTTTCCATCGATGCACTTTCTATTTTCTACAGTAACTTTCTCAATCCCACACTCCATTTTCTCAGCCTGTCCTTTTTCTTTCTTCCCAGATCTCATTATCTATTTTTTCTTCTCTCGCTTTCTCAACCTGATAAATACTTTTCCAAGTGATTCCAAAGTTTTGAAAAGGTGCACCGTGTGCTTTTCTATTTAACTGAAGGGACACCACAAGTGCAGTACAACTGTAGGCTCCGTGTACAACAAACCAAACTCTCCTTCTCTTATTTTCATGCATTACTTTTTACTCTGTCATCTTGCAGAGTTGTTTGATGCGTCTTGCCTTTGCAGTCATCCATCGATAATGGCGGGCTGCTCCTAATTAAATTACTCTGTCTCCATCCGCTCTCTTTGCTCCCTGACAGAAAGATGAAGCACTAGCAGAGGGCTAACCAGCTGTTTTCTCTCTGCTCCTTTCTTCTGGCGGACTACATTTTTAATTAATTAAGATTTTATACGTTGTTTAATGTGGTTGGTTATGAAAAGAGTTATTAGGAAGCCGACAGTGAACAGCTTAAAGCAGAGACGTTGATAAACTCACTCTCGTGTGTGCTGACGGGGGATAGAGCACAATAATACACACGCAGACTTCAGAATGGCACATGCAGAGACATTCTGCCCCCGCAAACACACCCACTCACCCACACTGCCAGAAAGACAAAGGAGCGATGTTCTCATTTGATGTTCTGTTTTGCTATTGTCACTTTTGCTTGTGTGTCAATCGTGTCACCAGCATCTCATCACTCATCCAAAAATCAGTTTCTCCATTAATCACGTTCATAACTCTCTTACTTGAAAATGTCTCTAGTTTCTCTCGGTTTTCTTCTTGTTTATTTCCTCTCACTTACTTGTTAAATTCCTCTTTAGCTCCCATGTTGCTCCGTCATGCTCAGTTGCGCTTTCTGCTTTGCTCTCCATTTTGCTCTTTTTCTCTTCTCTGACTCAGTTGCATTTTCTGCCATCAGTGCTGTGAAAAGCCATTTACCCCATCTTGCAGATGAATTAAAAGCAAATCTTTTTAATTTCTCACTGTGCAGTAAAAGTTAAAACCATCTTTGTCATCATCTCACATGTAGTCAGATTACTGTTCATTGAAATATCGATTTAGATGGTGTAACTTGTTGCGTGTGCCTGTGAGATTTTGTGTATTTGATCAGTATGTTTGCTCATTTACTCCCCTCAGTGACAGATAGCCCTATAGCTGTTGTAGCTAGATAAGCTCTAATGGTTCACATTTAAAAAGACATCTGAGGAGGGAGGCGATATGGCAAAGTAACAAGATGAACAAAAAAGATGGTGGTGAAATTTGCTGAGGCAGTGGACTGTTTGATTTGATTGTTTGATTTCAGTTCAAAGCAACTAAAGGGAGCTTTCACATCTTTGCTCTAATCACACACAGTTCAGTTTTGCTTAAATGGTGTGAACTGAGATGTGATACAAGAAAAAGGTCCACACAAATGGCATTAGCTGGCAGTTTGAAAAGGTGGCCATTTTTGGAAATAGTTCCCAGAAGGTGTTTCCTGCTTTGATTTTTCTTTCCATCATGTTGGTTTTTCCTGCCTTAGTCAGCATTGCTGTTGGTACATCTATCTATGCCTTCGACATTCCCAGAATGCCTTGTAGTGGGCTTTACGTTCATTGTTATTGGTTTTCTTGAAAAATGGGCAATGACTTAGTTTATATAGCTGCTTTGTTTACAGCCCACAGATACTAAATTTGTCTGTGAGAACTTGTGAGCAATTGATAAAAACTGTTTGATTTTCTTGTTTGGAAGGTTCTGTGGTCATAATAGATTTTCTACTATTGATATCCACCTGAAAGTCTAAATAATGTGTTGTTGTACTGCAGGCATAAAGGTGCATAGATGAAATCAGCTACAATGCTTAACTAACTGTGTGTTTACATATAAACACAAGTATGTGTACGTACATTCTTATTCTGTATGTGTGTATGACTGTGAGAATGTACCAGTGTCAGTACGACTGCACCTGAACACACACCCTGACTCCACTGCTACAATTTTGGGTTATCTGTGTCATCACAGATAGCACAAAGCTTGTTTTGCAGTCTTGGAAAAGGTCTGTACTCCAGCCGTGCTGTTTTTCAGCCTCGGTTGGTTCATTTTATTGCAGAAGGAAAATTCTCAGGGTGAATTCCATTTGGCTGGTACAGACCTGTGAAGGGCAATACACAGGGACAATTTCACCAAGGTACTCAGTTCAAAATGCCAGCATTGTTGTCGCCATAAGAACTAGTCCACAGTCAAAGTGTATTAAAAGGATTTACAGCAGCCATGCAGGATAGAATGAATTTAACTTGTAAGCAATTGCTTAACAGATATTGGTCTGCTAGCTGATGCTTAGCTTAGCAATATTATCAATGTTAAAAAAGATTTTGAAAGGAAATTCTGATTTTTTTTTCACATGGTTAATGATGTTTAATCTGTCATACTCAAATAAACGCATCACATATCAATCATTTTAACATTACTCTTTCTTGAGCTTAACTGATATATTGACAAGCTGATATTATTGGCCAATATTTACTTATCATATATTGTTTTGGTGTATATGTTAGCAGATATAAAAAGGAAATTGCAGTTCAGAATTTTTTTATTTATATTTATTGTATTTTTGTTTGTTTTTTTTTTTATTTACAACTATTTATAACTTATTTATAATAATTTACTTTTCAATGGTATTTAATTGTACAATATTGGTATCACCCTCAAAAATCCAATATTGATTATGTTCTAATGCTTTAATGTTTTAACATGATTAAGCTCAGTAAGGAAAATACACTAAAACAGACAATAATCTTTTTTCCAACATTCTTAAATTAATGCTCTAGGTTGATATTGTCCCCACTACACAGGAACACACAAAGACAGATTAATAATTAAAGGTCAGCAGTACTTTTCAGACTTTTATTAGCATCAGTTGAAGAAGCTTATTTTAACTTATTCTCCATCTTTTGTCCCATTTTGCTTTCTTCATGTTCGCTTGCCTTCCTCCTGTTTTTCCCTTTCTTTCAACAGGGTGGTTTCTTTGACCTTCTGTGCGCCCCTGTTCACTCCTCATCCTCCTCCTGCTCCTCCTCTCCTCCCTGAACATCTGTGCGTGTGACAGGCGAAAGAACGGTGACATTCCCTCGACACTCCTCCCTTTGCCTTTCTCCTTCCATATTTTCCCTTGTTATCTGTTGCTCCTGTTCGCTCGCTCTCACTCTACCTCTCACTTCCTGCTCCGCCTCTACCAGCCTCCTCCATCTCCACTTTATTCTGTCAGCCTCTCCTCTTGTCCTTCTCTTCTTGCTCCCTCTGGCTCTCACCTTTCACTGCACCTCTGGCCTTTTTTTTTATCCATGTCCCTTCCCAACCTCTGTCAAGCTGGCCCACCTCTCCTCTCACCTCTCATCTGTTCTTTTGCTTCTAGTCCTCTCCCGTCTATGACAGCATATTTCCATCTCACTTCTGTGATCCTGCCTTTTTTCCTCTCCCCAGCATCCTTTATTCGTCTCCCTTGTTTCTCCCTCTGACCTCTAACATCTTTCTCTTGACCCACACCTCTCTTCTCTCATTGCTTTTTTTTCAGTCCATCTTTCTAAACACTTTGCTTCTCATCACTTTGCACGGTCTTTTGAACCATTACGTCCCTCCAGACTTTTCACTCTATCTCCAATATCTCTCTCTCTCTCTCTCTCTCTCTCTCTCTCTCTCTCTCTCTCTCTATGTCTCTCTCATTCCAGCTGTTCCTTCTGGTAGCTCACTAGCTTCTCCGACATTATTCTCTTTTGTCAGCTTTCCCCCAACCATCATGCTGCCCTGCTGTTCACCCCTATAACAGCCATTAACCGGTCACTACCACAATGAAAAATAAGGCAAGTTGGTAACTTTGCAATTGCCCCTTGAGCAACACATTAAATTCTCTAAGTGATTTCTGTGGAAGTAGAAGACCTTGCTTGCACTCTGGCAGATGACAGAAATTTGAATGTGTAACTGAGAAGTAGAACTTACTTAAGATGAACAAGTTGGGAGACAATTTCATGTCAGTATTTGACATTGAAATGTCTCAAAGTTCAGTACTGTCAGAATGTCACAAAAACCTTTAAGGTAAGTGAGAGAACTTGATGGCAAATATATAACATAGAGACACATTTTTGCTCAACTTTCACATGGACTGAAACTGAAGTCCTTTATTAGCTTTAGTAACTTGGGATATTGACTCTGTAATGATTACTGTGTTACTGAGGATTGTGCCATGATTCTGCTGTACTTCATTACATTATGACACAGAGCTCAGAATACCCACACTGTGACATACAGTGAGGAACCATGATCAGAGCCTGTACTCTGTTTCCCAGCAACAAGAACAGTGTGGTAAAAAGTTGGTGTTGATGATGTGTCTCCTGTAGCTACACTCTAAACTGATTCACTCTCAACATGTGAGATATTTTGAGGTAGCTAGAACAATTTTTTTTAACAAGTAGTTGAACCTTGATGATAAAGCCAGCACTTCCTGTACATAATACAAAATAAAAGTCTTCCAATTGTTTGCTGGTGGAAAGCTTTTAATGTGACGTAGTGGCAGGAAGTGTTTGTTTTACATTACCTTAGCTAACACAGCATCAGAGATGATTTTTAAAAAAAAACAATATTGTGCCTGGTTTCTGTTAGATTACATAGACATAAATGTGGCTGGGTATTTTTCCCGTTGTGTCATTTGGTTTTTAATCATAGTAACTGTTTTTTTTTTTGTTTGTTTGTTTGTTTGTTTTGTTTTGTTTTGTTTGTTTGTTTGTTTGTTTTGTTTTTTTTATTGGTGCTTTTTTAATTATTGGATGATTTTTACTTGTATCAATTTTTTATATTGGTAGTTTTCATAAAATATATAGCAGTATTTGTCTGTATCTGTACCTTTTCTCCTGTTTGTTGCACTTTTATGGCTTGCTGAATGTTTTTTTATGTCCTTCTTGAAGTGTACAACTGAATGTGTTTTGATGTGTATGGTCTTTTATGTAAAGTCTTTTTATGTACAGGTGACAAACCATTTTCCCCACTGGGGATTAATAAAGTTACTTACTGAATGAATGAATGAAGATCTCTCTTACTTACACAGGAGCTACAAAAACTTTTGAGACCTGAACACATCAAACCCTTTAAATATCCAATCAGCCAATCAGTGATGACAAAACTCAGTTGAGAACTTAAAGCCTGTCACTGCATGGTCTGGTTATCCCTTATTGAAAGACAGATGCTATACCTATGCAATACCAGACCTATGGAAAAAAGGCATATGCAATACATTCCAGCAGCTCCATCTAACTTTCATTTCATTTCTCTCTCTCTCTCTCTCTCTCTCTCTCTCTCTCTCCCTCTCTCTCTCTCTCACCTATAGTCCTGATCTCTATCATTAACTTTTCCAATCTTTCCTTCTTGTTCCATATCATTTGAACCCTCCTGCAGTCTATTCTCACTAATGGCACACCCAGTGTTGAGTGGGTTCAGCTTATTGCTCTCTCTTGAAAGTTTCTCACCCTTTTCCATTTATTCTCCCTTCTTCACTTGTAGGCTCATCTATCACCTTCTTTACCATAACTGCATTGCTCTCTTTCTTGCCTTTTTTCCCTCTTCCTATCCACATGGTATCTCATCTCTGGTCTTCACAATTTCTAAGCCATAAAATCCTCTCTCATCACTTCCCCATTTCTCTTATCCATCTCTCTTACTCTATCTCATTTCCATTTTTCTACCTCCTGCCCCCCCCCCNCCCCCCCCCCCACACACACACCTTTCATCATTCTTTTCAACACTCCATCTACTGATTTTGTTAAAAGCGTCAAAAGACATCGGCCATTGTCTGTCAACTTGCTTTCTTTATCTTTATTTTCTCCTGTTGGTTTGCTTATCACTATCACCCCCTCAACCCACTCCCTGGCTCTCCATCCCTTCCTTCCTTCTGTCCCCCTTCTGATAGCATCCCCCCCTCCCCCCAGGGGGANCTCCATCCCTTCCTTCCTTCTGTCCCCCTTCTGATAGCATCCCCCCCTCCCCCCAGGGGGATGGCTTTGCTACAACGAGTTTTTGAGATATTGACGTTTCCACAGATATAGGCCCGGTTATCTGTCAAGGCTGGGGCTGGAGTGTAATGGCTCTGTAATTGGATAAGATATGGGATTTTGTGTGTGTGTGTGTGTNGGGGGGGGGGGGGGAAGTATTGCAATAGACCCACCTTCTATTTTATCATATGACTATCATCTTTCTTACCTGCTCTACCTGGCATGAAGCTCTTATCCCACTCTCTTATGGTCTCAGCATCTCCCATTCTCTCAGGCATTACCCCCCCTCCCCTGCTTCCCTTTTCCTGTTTTTCCCCTGTCATTTTTAAATCTATCAATCACACCCCTGAACTTGTGCTTTCCACGCATCACTTCCTTATCTGTATTTGTGTCCTTTTGAGAAACTCCATCTTAAAGAATCAAAAGATGGCCGTGACATGCCCAGTTCACGGTCCAGCTACAGCCCACTCTCACGACAATATTTCACAGTTGGTTTCTGTCACAGGCTCTGCTGTTTGCTGCACTGTTGCTTCTTATGTAGTAGGTGTGTGTGTGTGTGTGTGTGTGTGTGTGTGTGTGCGTGTGTGTGTGTATGTAGACTTTTCCAATGTGTTCCAGTACTAGCTTTACTGCAGCCTTTATACAATGTTGGCACCACCCCCTCTGCTTTCTTTCTCCTATTTATTTATTTATTTTATGGCAGGTAAAATCAAGTCCATGGTACCTTGGCCAGCATTTTTTTTTCTTTCTATCCTTTCTAGCAGTTGCTTTGCTCTTCTGTTTCTGCACCATTTAACCCGAGGCTTATTTGACCTGAGAGGCTTTGTAAGGTCTGGGAGAATTTACCTCTGCCTCGGGTATATATCCAGAGGTGTAAAGGGGAGCAACTGCTGGAGAATGCATTCATGTGTATCTGGAAAATGAATGAAAACAGTGACATGAAGTTTCAGGCTGGCAGAAAGACTTCACCTGTCTGTTAGTGGATTATGAAACAAACAAGTAACATTGGCATTGAAACCTGTCATTTTCTAAAGACAACTCAATCAGAAACCATCAGCTGGGCTACTCTCAGGGCCAGCTGTCATCGCTATTGTAATTCTGAATAAATTTAACAGCTTTCTAAGCTCTATACAAAAAAAATACACAGAAGAGGAGAGGCTTAATCATTTCGCTCTTGTGTGCAAGGTCTAACATTTAAAAAGTAATTTCACCTGTTTTCTTCCTTCATATTGAGTTTTTTTTTTTTTTTTTAAAGACAAAGTCCTAATACAACTGCACTAAAAAGGAAAATGCATGTTCCACAGTGAAATGTCATTTAATTGGCACACACAATGAGCGAGGGATTAGCAAGAAAGAACAAGATGTAACAGTGTAACTGAGGTGGGTTATGTTTCTTTGACAGTTTGCATTTTCACTTTTCATAACTAAGAAAAAGACGTTGTAGTACTTTGTAGATATCATCAATCATAGCAAAATTGTAAATCAGTATCAAACTCATGTTCTCACCGTGGTTTCATCCTTTGAGGGCTGGAACTGATATCTGAGAAACTATGGAGGTGACAGTCTACTTCTCAGCATTTCTAAAATGCCATTATGTCTTGCACACCAATATTAAAATCCACTGTGAAATGTCATACATGCTAATGCTTTTCCTGGATAAGCTGAGGTGTTCGCCATGCTGGACAGTGTGTAATTATATGAGTGAAGTAGAGTGTACTTGTCATTCTTGCAAAATGTCTTTATCGTCAGCAGGCTGTAACCCGGTATGCAAAGCTCTTAATAAAACATTAGCTCTCCCACACTATTCCTCCACCTGTCTGGCAGCAAATGTCTGGGTTTGACTCTACTGGACGCTGATCATTTATAATAGGTTGGACTGTAACCTTGTTACCAGACATTCTCTTTGTAGAATGTCATTACTGAGGTGCCATGGTGCTCCTCTGTCTCTCTTGACTCTGAGCTGGTTGCCTACGAACAGCAACAACAGCTTGAGTGTGTGACAAACACTGATCTCTTTCATAAGATGGGGAGGAAAACACTTCTAGATTTATTACTATTTACAGCTATTTGTTACTACTATTTCTAATAACAGGATTGGTATCTATTAGTGTTATTTCACTGTTCAAATTATCAGTTAAAATGGTGATTTGGATGAGTGATCAAGCCATTGTACTTAATAATGCCTTTTAAAGAAGCCAGAAATCAACTCAAATAAGTGCTACTTGTCATTTTAATGTCTGTGAATCACCACCCAATTCATTTTGAGACAGAAATTGTGTCACCCCTACCAGCATCTAGAATGCATTTTACATTATGTGCCAGTTGGTTGGTCTTCTTGGTAAAACTGCCAGATTTGTTTACAGCACATGAATATTTGCTTTATGACATGATATTAATGCCCAAATGTATTATTACACTTCTAAATTTTGCACAGCTTCACCTTTATGCTACCTAACCTTCTCAGAATGCATATTCACTACTACTTATTAAGAGCTTTTAGTGGCTCTTAACTTTCCCCTTCCCTTCAAAACCAATGCAAATATGACAAGAGAAGACAAGTTTAAACATTGTTTACATTGTTTACATCAGGTAGCATCAGGTTAATAGCAAATGTTAAAGATACTCTTTGTCTCCTACATGACCTTTGACTTCCTACTTATTGGATCATGTTGCTATAATTTTGCAGGTGCTGGTGGATGGTCTCCTTTAGACAGCGACCATTACCAGTGGCTACAGGTGGACTTTGGTTCCAGGAAGCAGGTGAGCGCCATAGCAACACAGGGCCGCTACAGCAGCTCTGATTGGACGACACGTTACCGTCTACTTTACAGTGACACAGGAAGGAACTGGAAACCATATCACCAGGATGGCAACATTTGGGTAAGTGAATAAAAAGAGCGCGTGTGTGTGAGTGTGTCTGTGTGTAAGCCAGGGCCACTGGCAGAAAAAGGAAAGAACCAGTAAGACCATCAAAGAGTTTCTGCATACTTGCTCCTGGAAAATTTCTGTTTCTTTTTAACTACTTTTCATACCGTGCTTTATTCTCTGATTAGCGTAAAAATTAATTTATGATTCATGAATGCATGTGTTAAAAGGTCTACTCAGATATTAATCATTTTATGACGATAAAGATGAAATAAAATGACACTTCACTATTACAGCAAAAGCGTAATGCGCTGTTATCATTAATGTTAAAATGCAAAGGCTTCTATTTTACCCTGATGAAACCCAGAGCAGAAAACCTTGTGTAGGAGAAAAACTCTTCAACATTTCCTCCACAGATCTCATTTAAGCACTCACAGGTTCATCATGGAGTTCTAGTTGGAATATATAAAAATGAGGCAATACAGCACTGTATTCCACATCATTGTATAAAAATGATCTCTCCCTTGATGTGATGCCATGATTGTGCATGTAACCTCTTCCAAACCAACAGTTAGCAGCCACTTGTGTTGGACATTTGACAATACATGGTCATTAGCTAATGGTTTAATGGCTCACACTATTTAGTCATGCTGTATGGTGGAGGGCTATGGGTGAAAGCAGATGGGCTTTCAGCTTGAGAATACCCATGACTCTAAAATACGAACACAAGCGAGGGAGAGAAAGAGGGGGAATAACATGAGAGCCGGTAACATATTCCAAAATATGAATGAATGTCTTTAGATTTCTAAATATACTTAAAGCAGGTGTCCTGGAAATTGCCATTTTTTTGTGGAGGGGTCATCTCACTATGGAGGCCATAGAAGCATCAGGCTTGAATAAATCATTTGATATATTGCCAACTCCCTGAGTTATAATGGTTTGTCTTCTATATATACCAGCAATTAAACTGACAGTAAATGATAGGATATCTATGTATAGAACTTTTGTAGTCCGTCTGTTCAATATACAAGACAGCTCCTTGGCCAACTTTTATTTAGAAAGAAATGGTAAAAAGAAATTCTTCACTAATTTATAGGTCTAGATATGAGAAATTATATATATATATATATATATGAAAGCTCATTTTTAATTCTGTTTTTTTTTTTTTTTTTNTTTTTTTTTTTTTTTTGTAATTTTTATGAATTGTACATAGAAGTATTAATACATTTAAAGATGAAAAACTTACTTATTTGGTTAAACTGAAGAGAACTAGATGGACGAAGATGCAGGCTGCCCTGCTGATTTCAGTTCAAATTCAAAAGTATGTCTGAATGTACTGTAGTAACTCTGTCGTTAATCTGAGAGTTCAATCAATTCTTTTCTAAATGGAAAAAAAAAAAAAGTTTTTCTGTGCANTTTTTTTTTTTTTTTTGCTAGACTTATTACAAATTAAACAGAAAAAACACACAACTACTTTTGTTTGCATCCATTCCAGACTACAGTTTGGAAAGATTAATATTAAAGTTGTTTTTCAGGTGAAATGTTTTCATTTTTCACAGCTACAGTTAAAAATAACTAGCCTTTTCACCTCTGCGATCTAATTCTTCGTTACCTTTCCTGACCTGTTTTCTCAAGTCTATGAAATAATACATGAAGTGAGCAAGCACGGCACAGCTTTAACACAGTACACTGTAAAAAAAAAAATGCTCAGATACAATTATCAGCAGGGAGAATAGTTTATTATAAAAAGATGTACAACGTGTGACAGATTCACAGATCAGGAGACACCAAAAGATCTGAAATAAGGAATATAGTTAGTTGGCAGATCTTTTGTAGTGTCTACGGAGGTAAATCCTAAACTATAAGTGTGTGTGTGTGCATACACACAGATGTGTACAGTACATGTTATTGGTATCTACTGTGCATATTACACTTTATATTCAGCCCCAAATAGTTTAAAGGACCATAACCAATGATTTTGTATATTTGAGCCCAATAAATGCAACCTTCATACATGTTAGATTACTACCAACCACTTTCTAAAACATACTGCTGGACCAGTAAATTTTAGAATTGTTTTCCTACCTTCCAGACTGCTATTAGTTTCAGTTCATTCCTGTATACTTAAAAGAAAAAAAAAAAAAACTTTTAAAGACTTGAAACTTGCTTGAGATAAGTGGTTGAAGCCTAATGTTAGCATTTTAACATGGATTCCAAATAGAGCTACACCGAAAAACATGTACAGTATGTGTCCGCCAGGGAATACAGAAATTAAAACAACCATGTCCTATACAATCGTGCGCAAGTGTTAGCAAGCGAAACATTGAATTTTAAGATGGACGTATCACCTGAACATTTGGTTTTCAAAGAATATGGGATCTGGCACAAATAACAGAAAATTGAAATACTGTTTTATGTTTTGCAAAATAGTTTTCAGTAACGTAACATGTAAATAGATAGTATATATTGAGCTCAAACATGCAAAATTACCGACATGGTCCTTTAATCATAATGCTCTCTTTTAGGGGCTGTTAGACATGATTACAGTGACAAATACAGTTGAAAGTAAATTAAGCTGTTGTTTCTGTGTGCTGCATCATAATTGTGCACCGATTATTATTTATTCAGAACTGTTTTCCCTCTGCCATTACTCCTGATTCATTGCCTCTAATATTTCTGCAAATATTCCAAAACACATTCATCTCTTGGGCGCTGTTGCCACTATAGCCAACTTTTTTCTTTCATTTTTTTTCCTAGATGTATGACATATATATTACTTTTTAATTTATTGCTAGTGTAATTTAAAATATTGCTTATGTAAACAAATATAGAGCCAATAACTTTAAACTGAGCATAAACCATCAATAATCCCTAGTGCAGTAACAAGTAAAACAGGGGCCATTTGTTTCTCTCTGTCTGAATTGGTACATCTGTGAACACACACACACACACACACACACACACACACACACACACACCCATAAACATACTCTAATTTGCTGATAATTAAGATGTGCCCTGGCAAAATGTTATTACCTGTTTGTGTGTGTGTAAGTGGTGATAATGTTGGAGCGATCAGTGCTATTGATCAAAGTGAAAGGGAGATAGTAGGGGACCTAAGCCAACTAATACATACACATGCACACACACACACACACACACCCACACACACACACCCACACACACGTTGCTTCCGTCAGGCCCTGTTTTAGCCATTCAGTCTCATTCGGTTCAAACCTATTCAACACGAGATTAGAATCACCCAGCGGTCCCAAGAGAGAAAACCACTTGTCCTGCACTCGTATGCATGAAGGTTCTATTCGGGAACCTTTTGCCACCAATCACTGCATGTCGTTACTCCACACTGATGACTTAACTCTTTCTCTGCCAAATGGAAGGAGACAACATTCAGTCAATGAGAGATTGTCAGTGCTTTTAAGTTGAAGGACCATGCTGGTGGTTTTGCATGTTTGAGCCCAATATATGCAACTCGCATACACGTTACGTTGCTGATACCATTTTCCACTGTCACCGTACTACTGGAGTGGTGAAAATTAGAATTGTTTTTCCTACCTTCCAGACTGCCATTGGATTTAGTTTGTTCCAGAGTATGCTATTAAAATCAACTTGTAGAGCCTTCAAACGTGACTGAGATAGGTAATCCATTTCAGCAAATACAACATCTATTACATGTTTTGTTTTGTCACTTTATTGAAGTGGTCCAACGTGGATCTGCAAAAAAAAAAAAAGNAAAAAAAAAAAAAGTATGTCTTTGCAGAAATATAGTCCCAGGAGAAGACGGCTTTTACGGCTTTTTATTGAATTTTAAGGTGGATGTAACACCTGAACATTTGATTTTGAAAGATTAGGGAACTTGGCAAAATAACAGGAAAACAAATATAGTGTGTTACTGTGTGTTTGGAAAATGTTTTTCAGTAACATAATGTGTATGTGGGTCCTATATGTTGGGCTCCAACATGCAAAAAATCACCAGTATGGTCCTTTAAGCATACATAAACTATTGTGACTGTGTGGTTCTTAGTGGAGGGTAATCGGTAAACCCCTAGCAACTGCAAGATTGGTTTTGTGAAAAATAATATTTTTAATGTCTCAGTAATGTACTGCTGCAGAGTCACAGTGACAGTGATGAAGTACTCCAATAATTAAAATCCCTACCTGCCAAGCCAGAGCACTGTGAAGCTGTCAATATGTACATACGAGAATAAATCTGTTACACAACAATCATACTGAAAGGGGAGTGCTGCCAATAATGGCTTTAATGGATGGTGACAGTCTAATGTTAAGCAATAGATGGGATTGATTTGTGCATAAAATTTTATTGGGTTATCATTTAACTATTTCATACATTAGATGCCAGAGAGCTGTAAAACATGGATGTATTACAAAATGATTATTTGAAAAGCTGCACACTGTCTCTAACAAAATTATGGCATTGAATTTTAAAAATTGATTTAATCTAATTTATGGGTTCTCTGCAGGCTCTTTCTCATACCATAGCGTAAGGTCCAAACATGCAATTACATGTGTTTTGGAAATGTGGTGTAATCCATAACAGGTAACATTTGTCATCTAAATGTATGGTTAGCCTCTTGAAAACCCTTTGAACCAGCATCATGTTATATTTTGTCAGGGCTGCATTACAGCTTCATCCTTACTGCAGTTTAATGCATGTCTCAGTAGGAACATTAAAAGATAAATGGTGGGCAGTGGAAACCACAGAAAAATGTGGAATCTCTTTCTAATTGGACATTCAAACCCAATGAATTTACCAATTTTACTCGCATTCCCTCCACAAACTTTTTAGCATGTGGGCGAGAAGCTGAAAGCTGCGAGTACACTAGGTCAGTTGACAATAATGTATGTATCTAATATACTAGCACAGAAGAGCCAACAAGCCTCAGCTGATACATGATACATGCAGGTACACATTAACAATTTCACAGTGGATTAATGAAAAAAAAACTCACAATCTTTTCCTGTTGTTTTCAGCACAAGTTCCAACCATCCAAAACTGCACCTTATGAAAAAGTTTATTTTTTTTATAAGGTGTTACTCTAAAGTACCCATAAAATAGCCTGTTATGAGTAGGCAGCTCAGAGTTAAAATACATTACGTGTGCATGTGTGGGTCAGGGGTCAGATACCTGCATAAATCAGCAGTCAAACCAGATAGGAAAAGTATTGCATGATAAAATAACAAATAGAAGGACTATTGCACTGAAGACAAAAAGAAAAACCTGTAGATTAATCAGCTAAATCAATGAAAAGGATGAAATGTATCCCAAAAATAAACACAAAACTTAACAGAGAAAAACAGAGGATGTCAAAGATGCAGAGAACAGGAATCCACAGAAGAACTATGGAGTTGCTCAAGATAGACGACGGTAACACAGGAAGGAAGGAAGCAGGAAGTATCCTGACATAATTCTTTGGGGACGTGACACTCAGCTGCACTCCCACTGCTACAGGCTGGATATAAACTGAACCAAATGACACAAGAGTAGGTATGAATATGCATGTGTTAGTGTGCATGTATTTGTGCGCGTGTTTATGTGTGTGCACGGCTACTTAAATATGCGAATGTGACTGAGTGTGTGTATGTGCGTTTTCTCACGAGGGCAGGGTTGCTAGACTGTGGCTTCATCAGGTAAATGAATGGTGAAGTCTCTGTGTCTCAGTGGTAAGGCCTAATTCAGTTTCAGAGGCTGCAGAGCGTGCACTGATAAATCGTGCACCTGGATGTATGCACCAGTGGTGTGGTGCTGCTTGGTTTACGAGACAGGCCATAATAAAACTGCCTTCTGTTATGCATTATTACAAAAAAAAAAAAAAAAATNAAAAAAAAAAAAAAAAAAGCATGGTTAATTTCGATTTATTTCATTGTGGTAAAATCATTATTCTAAACATGACCCTCATATTTAGATATTTAGAAGTTTAGAATAATCAACTGCTGCATGATTTAGTGTTAAGATGCAATCTTTCTCACACTTACTCACACACACATGCCATGATTCAGCTTCATGTGGTGTGTGGGTTTTTTGTTTGTTTTTTGTTTTTTTAGCAGAGCCAAGGAGGCAGGCTTCACTCCATCAGTGTGAGTGTCAGGTGAGCAGAGAGGAGAGAAGGTGCTGAATGCTCATAGCCTGTGTAATGGTGTCCAGTTTCCCCTGCAGTAGTTACAGTCTTGGTGCACTGCCAACAAGATCCCCTGCCAGGCCAACAAAATCATTTTTTAGTGCCAAAAATAACACAAAATAAGCTACATATTCATTCAGAATTTGCATCTGTTCTGTTGCAAATCCAAAACAAACATTTACTCAGCAAAGTGCTTTATACAGCAGTGTAATATTGTAAGTACACTTATTTACAAGTTTGAGACTGTTTCAAAGTAATATAATTTGGAAAATATTACCATTTTGTAATCTTTTTGGAGGCATATGCCAGTTATGTATACTTTTAAGCAGATATAGAAATTTATGGAAAGTTTACAGCTAGTGCCATCATACTCGTGCATGTTTTATATACAGTATAATGACAACAGTATTATATCATTCTTTCACCTGGTTATGCATACTAATGGTTTTGATATTATGTGCATCACTTACCCTACCTGTAGTATATAGTATTGCACTTCTGTGTTGTGTGTGTATTGCTTGTTTAGGTTTGTATCCAATACGTGTATGTATCCAATATGGTTATAAAGCCAATTATTCTGCAGAACTCCTATTCCAATATATTCTATTCTGAACTTATTTCATTTCGGTGATTGGCAGAATATTCATAAATGAATGTAATAATCATTTTAGTCATTTATCAAAATACCACATTTTCTATCTTTTCCAATGTGAGAATTTGTTGCTTTTCTCTGTTTCACATCTAACACTGACCAGTTAATAGACAAATAGAAAATGTTGATCAATCAGTTAAAGAAATAATTGTTTGCAAGCTCTGTTTATAATAGTTCAAACACACAAAAACTACTTAAAGTTTTGTTCGAGTTTGTCGTGTTTTCTTGGCACCCACAGCGCTACAAGAGAAACACAAATTTCTCTATGGCCTTTCTGTTTTGTCCCACATACTTGTTGATAAAAACAAAAGAGCAGACCAGACTGATTTCCCCTGCCTCTGTTATGAAGGCACACACATACACAAAAACACACACCCACAATGGTCTTGACTCTGGACTCTAACAAAGAGTCCAGCAGCAAGCAAATGACAGAAAGTAGCTTCCACTTGTTGTTCTCAGTATCTAGAGATCTGTTCTCCGGAAAGGCCTGTCTCTGGTTGTCAAAACAGACACACATTTAAAACAGACACACACATGCACACAAATGAACACACACACACAGAAGAAATGGCAGATGAACATTCAGGAAATGAAAAGCATGCAGCCAGGGAAATGAGCGAATGAGGGTTGAATGGAGAATAGAGGAGATAAAGGGAGCAAGTAGGAGATAATGCTTGGTTGTGTGTAAGGATGCACATCAGCCAGCATGTTTGTGTATCTTGTGTACATAGTGAGTGATGTGTGTGTGTGTGAGTGACAGAGCAGACCATAAGGGTGTTTGTTGACCAGCTGTAGAAAAGTAATTGGCTTGTCCTTTCTTGAGTGACAGGAGCTCTGTTGTTCCAAACAGCCAGCAAGGCGACTGGCGGCCTCTCAGCTTCCCTCATTCTGTTTGCCAAGTCAAGTTCTCTCTCATTGCTTTTCTGCCACCGATCTCATCTGTTAAATTGCGGGACAACTTTGCTGTGTTTTGACTCTCATCCAACCTTACTGAAACATTTAGAAAAGTGGTTCTCAATCCCAGTCCTTGCGTACCAAAGGACTACACTGTTTCCATCTCGCCCTGCTTTGCCCACTCTTGATTAGCTAGATGCTGTGGTACTCAAGCATCCATATTGAGAACCATTGATTACCTCCACCAAGGCGGTTATGTGAGCACTGGCATCTGTCTGTTTGTTGGATTGTTAGCAGGATATCTCAAGAAGTTATGGACAGATTTGGAAGAAATTTGGGGAACAGATAGATAGTGTCAAGATGAAGTACTTAAACTTCTGAGGCGATCCAGCTCATATTGTGGATCCAGACAACAGCCCAAGCTCTTCTTAGAGAAGAGCTTGGGCTGTATATGATCCTGGGCTATTCAAATAAATTTGACTTGACTTGTCGCAGAACTTTGCAAAACTTTGGTCATAATGCTGCGTTTGACAGACCTCGAAAGTCGAAGTTTTCCTAGTTGGAAGCTCCAACTTCCAACCTCAAACCGTTCCAGCCAAATGTAATCAAAACAGCATAGCTGAATGCCAATAAATACTGCAAAATTAATTAAACTTCGTAATAAATGCTAACTAAAGTAAAGTTAGATTACAGGACTGTTGTGTTGTTTTACAATGATATTTATCACTGTGGGTATTAAACTTTGTGCAGAGAAGTAATATTAGGAAATTATTTACACTTATGTATCAATGGCAAACAATTATTATACAAAATAGTGAACTTAGTGATATATTCTGACCTTTTTCTTTCAATTTCATGCAAGAAAAAATACTTTATTCACCTTTTGGCTGATCATTTCCATTCATAAAGCTCGCTTCCATGGGCTCTGCCATGTTGAGTGACATCATACTCAGTAAGTCGGGGTAGATAATTTTGGTCTGAGTTTCCCAGCCGGAGCTCCGACTTTAAGTGCCATTCCAATGCATTTTTCCAAGTAAGAAGTCGGGAAAATCTGAGTTCCAAAGTCTGTCGAACGCAGCATAAGAAAGCTGATTGCACTGTCTGTGGACATGTCATATTACAATGTAGGACTACTCTTTTGGATCTATGACCAGGAATTTTTTTCATGTTTTGCAAAGTGTGTAGGAACCTTTAATGAACAGTTTGTGTGCCTCCGTTTAAATACTTAAGGCATACAGCACACATACAAATACATACAAGGCATACAAACAAATGCACACTATCTCCAGCAAACACACTTGCACACCATAAATTACCCCACTGCTTGATTAAACAAAATGTCAAAGTGTCTCAGCTCTTAAGTTGTTACGTACTCGCACACTAACACAACAACATCAAATGGTTACACACCCACATAAACAGTGACACACACACAAAACTCACAATTACACTTTAGTGTGCTGGTTAATGATGTGACTTTGGAGGAGAAGGAATTAAATGGTCGACTAGGCAGACTTTTCAGAGGTCCTCCTCAGCATTTTGCAACTTCTTCCTCAACTTCACCCTCCTCCTCTCTACCCTTCACTATGCTGTGGCCTCCGCTCTGCATAGTGATGCCGCTGAATTGAGCTGTTCATTCAGTCGAGCACAGATAAGTGCAGAAAGTGGGATAAACACAATTGAGTAATAAAAGAAGAACGCTAACAAAGTGATTGGGGGATGGGTTCCTGGATGGAAATGAAATATGGTTTTGTTCTCTCTCTCTCTCTCTCTCTCTCTCTCTCTCTCTCTCTCTCTCTCTTTCTCTCTGTTGTACCTTGGCAAGAGCAAGGAGAGAACTGTGTAGGCTGGACGAAAAGAAGTAAAATATTCTTCAAATCTTCAGTAATATATTAGTAGTACTTCAGTAGTACTCAGTGATTTTATTTTCCAGTATGGAATGAGCTTAAAGTTGATATCAGGTTTTAAAATCGTAAAAAGCTTTAAATATGATTGGGTGTTGTGTGGTCAGCTATGCTTGTATGTGTGTGTTCAGCTTGCAGATGCACTTTTTCTTCCTTTTGTGCTTCAGATATACTAAGTCAGTACAAAATGAAATACAGGCATGGTTTAGGGTGGAGTCAAGTTCCTTGTGTAATGTTGTACAGATTGTATTTATTTTGCAAACCTTCATTTTTTGGAAATTACATAAAATAACTAAAGTCAAAATGGTGATTTTTTTTTTTTCAATATGTCAGCATTTGGAAGGCCTACAGTCATCATTTTAGAGGTCAAACTTGCATTTTCTGGACTGACTAGGTCCAATAGTGCTAATAGGACAAAGGTACAGATGATGCAAGTCATTGATTTTGGCAACAATCTTGAATATAGAAGGGCAAAGACTAGAAATCAGGCATTTAAAACTGATGACACAGCAGGAATCTTTGATGTGTTTTTTTTTTTTTTTTNTTTTTTTTTTTTTGTTTTGTTTTGTTTTTTTTTTTGGTGTGACGGTAGGGGTGGAGAATAACACCAGACCATGCTTCTAATGAAAACAATTATTTTACAACATAATCATCATGATAATTATTTAAATTTAAAAGCTTTCCTTACAAAATGGAGCAATAGCACTGCACCAATGCTACTATAACACCATCATTTGAAATCCAAAATTGTGTGTTAAATCATAAAGTTTTTGTAAGCAACACATTAAGTACGCAGGTAATAAATACACTGTTTTTAATTTAATAGCCCCACTTATACCTGGAAATCCTGGTGAGACTCCCATGCCAGTGTGATTTTTAAGGTCTGATATTTAATGTTGCACATCCTCTTCAGCACTGTTCATAGTATCCTGGGAGTTCTGATCTTTTTGTCTCTGCTACTCAAACACAAGTCTATACTCTGCATGTGGCTGTCTTTGCATTAGCTACTGGTTCTGGAACGTTAACACATCGTGATGCCTTCTGGTACTTGGAGGATCTCAGTGGTTGTGGGTTTGACTTTTTCAATGTTTCTAAAAGGCATCAGGTAGGAATGCTTATCCACACACACTCAAGCATCAGCATTATCACAAAGATTTTCACTCTCTGGCACTTGCTAGACTCCCTGCATCCTGAACCACCTCTTCAGTATGAACCCTCAGTTTTGAATGCAAATTAGACAGCAGTAAAGGGCACTATTGGAGAAGGACCAGGTCAGGAAGGGATTCGCTTTGCAGCATATTAAATTTCCATTTCCTGTTGACATGGTACATAATCACCAGCAGTGAGCTGTTGCAGCATTGCTAAATTAGCCCCAATTCAAAATGTCAGAAGAGGAGACAGTGGCATATGCCTCAGATGGAGCACTATACTTCATTTATTATTGCAGATCAAATATTTTCATTAATAGCATGCTGTGTTATGTACAAATTATGCAAATGAGTTGCAAGACAACAGCAGCTAATTTTTCCCTTCCCTTGAGCAAGGCACTTAACCTTGATGTTCAGGAGCAGTGAACCTGCAAACTATGGAAGACTGAATTTTTATGAGAAAGCTCCCCAATGAGAAATTAATAAATGTGTGAATGTGTTGCAGGGTGCAAATGAAACAAGTGTGTGTGTGTGTGTGTGTGTGTGTGTGTGTGTGCNATGTGTTGCAGGGTGCAAATGAAACAAGTGTGTGTGTGTGTGTGTGTGTGTGTGTGTGTGTGCTCTGTTAGCCTTTCCTGGATAAATAAAGTTTAAAAGTGAGAGAGAGGAAGGCTCAGTAGAACAGAAGAAGTGTTCGCCTCTCACCACAGTGCAACTTCAGTATCTGAGCCTGTGTGAACCCTTGACCACCCTCTTCTTTAGATAGCATATCTTCAGGGGACACACTTGGGTCACTAAAGATTTAGCTAAAAGCAGACTGTGTGAGTTGAGCTTTTTCACACACTCATCTTATCGAGAATAACACATGGCTGTCTAGTGTCTTGCTCTCCTCTTGTTACCTGGTAGGCTATTAATGGCTGTCCTCCCCAGTGGTTTGTGCCAACCATTCTGCGTTTGAATGTAGAAAAAAGCAGCAGGGGAGTGGATCAGTGGTGTGTGCGTGTGTTTATTTGAGAGACAAGAGTGCAGAAGTGAAAATTGTTGCGGGAATGTGGCAAGGTGGATTAGAGATTGGTTACGAGTTCTCTCCATCATTTTCCAGGTCAATTGAGGGCAAAAACACTGAGGTTTTTAAATAGCAGCTAGTCTATAATATGCTCTGAAATGGATGACTTCTGTATCTTTATTTTGCAAGAGGTGAACAAGAGGATGAAAATGTGATATGCCAGGCTAAAGCTGTAGAAGATGCATCTGATTTGATTTTAGCCTGGTTAAACCTGCACCAGCGGCTAAAGTAATTGAGTCAGTGAGTGTCAGGTGACCTCCTTCATGACCCTCATCACGGCCTCCTTTGGACATGGTGTTCGGTTGCTGCTGTTGCTATTAGTGATGGAAATTTATTGTAATTTATTCACATTTAACCACATTTAACCCACAACCTGATTAATTAAAAAAGGACAAAGTAAAGGTAGAAAGGGAGAGAAAGGAAGAGAGTGCAATTGAATCTTAACTGTATTTGCTGCTTATGTAATTCTGTGTATTTTCTATTACATTTCTGAAGAAATGATGAAATTTCAAAGCTTGTTGTCACTAAAATCACAACACTTTGCTGCAGACATAACTGTCTTTTTTCTTTTTTCTTTTTTTTTTTTTTTTTTTNTTTTTTTTTTTTTTTTTGGAAAACGAGATCCTCGTTCTTCAAAAGGTCCAAGAAAATGTGATTTTACATGATCTTAAGAAGACTAATCCTGATATTTTTAAGGTTCATACCTGATTTTTCAAAGGGAACACAATGGTGTAACTAATCCACCAGGATTTAATGTCCATATGCACCCAAACATTGTGTGTTTCCTGCTGTTCAGTGTATACAAACACAGTTTTCTGTAACTGTAGCAATGACAGCAACAGAAAATGCTTCAGATAGGAGGAGAAATTGAAGAGAAAATCTGAGATAAAATGCAAACGAGCTGTTAATTATGTCCCAGAATTCCTCAAACTGAGTAAAAAAAACAAACAGTTAAACTACTGTTTGTACTGCAAATCCTGTTTTTATGACCTAGTTTTCACCCAGATTTTTCTGTTGATTTTTCAGATCCACTTTCACCATTTTTTTTTTTATAGGTTTAAGTAAACACAGACGCTCCCAGATCATAGAAGTTTATATTCTTTGAACCACTGTCTCATATTGTTCTTTGAAGGTGATTAGTAGTTTTTTAGCTAAGTAAACATTATCCTATTTCGCTGAGGAATATTGTCTTCTCACACACTAATGCATCCCAGTGCTAATATGACAAGGTGACATAAAAACGTTAGCAGTTACAAGTCCCTACAAATCTTTAGGGAATCTAAAAAGGATGTCAGCAGGGAGTTTCTTACACGTACAATAGCTTTTGCAATTTGTTTTCAAATCCCTTGCAGCCAGATTGTCTTTTTGAGGGCATATTAAATATGTAGACTCATAATTATTTTGTATGTTTTGTGTGTGTATACCTGTAGGGCAGAATGTGGAGAATAGAAAAAATACTTCTGTTCCAAATCCCAAGGCTTGTTTCACTGCAGGCGTACAGCTTTGATGTGTTTAATTTTATTGTGTGTGTGTGTGTGTGTGTGTGTGTGTGTGTGTGTGTGTGTGTGTGGTGTTTGTATTCATAGGCCTTCTCTGGAAACTCCAATTCAGAGAGTGCGGTTCGCCATGAGCTGCAGCAGGGAATCGTGGCCCACTTCCTGAGGCTAGTCCCTCTGGACTGGAGCGAGGAGGGGCGGATTGGTCTGCGCATAGAGGTCTACGGCTGCTCCTACTGTGAGTTCACTCTCACACACACACACACACACACACGGACAGACTCTGACTTCATGCATGGTGCAACACTTCTATCATTCTGTCTTCAGACAGTTTTAATGAATTCATTGTAATGATTCAATCTGAATCATATCAAAAGATGAAGATGGCACTATTCATTTATTTTTCATGGTTTTAAAGTTATTGGGTGGCTTGTGACAGCCAATAGTTGATGATATTATCAATTCATCATATACACCAGAGGTAAGTCCATTCATTCAAGTGCAATACTTGTGTACAAATTTTACTTAATAGCACTTAATACTTTCTTCCCCTTCATATACAAGAAAACTTTTGTGCTTCTCGCGCCAAAACATTTATGTAATTGCTGTAGCTTTTTACTTTACAGAATAATGTTTTACATGCAGACCATACAGAATTAAACGCTATTACAAGCCAGCAGTGATTGGAATAGTGTTGAAAGGGGTACAGAGCCCTCCATGATGTAAGAAAGCACATACACCCACATTTCTAATATTTCAGTGTTAACAGACTCTAAAATCTATTGGAAGCACAGTAATCAGAGTGCAGACTTCACACTTGCATCACGTACAACACAACAGCATGTACAGCTTCCAAGCAGACCTTTGCCAAAGCGTTGTTATTTGTTCTCTTTCCTCTGCATACCACGATCGAATTTAGATTTGCCTTGCATCAATCAAGAAGCACATATCAGATGCAAATTTTAGCAGTGTGACATACAATATGTACCGATGGCTTTGAAATGCAACACCCAATAATCTGGGTTTCACTCACTCCTATAGAAATTAGTTTCTTGTTGAGATGTCAAACAAAAGTTGTTCTAAAAACAGATTACACTCATGGGTGGTACTGTGAAGGAGCAGGTACACATGGTACGCAGTACTTATCAGTCTACTACATCTCCTGTCTGTTTGCAGTTCAAAAAGGACACAATTTATTTATTATTTATTTCATGACTAACAGTCAGTTTCCCTTGGTGTCTGCCCAACCATTCTCTGATCACATGGCACCTGATGTTTTCCTACTTAAAAGCAAGGCAGTTGTAAACGTTGTACATTTATACAAACTACAGATACTCCTACAGTAAAAGTACAGTAAAGTATAGATTAATTAAGTAACATTTTGAATGCATGGCTCGTAATGTTCCATTTAAGTATTGAGAATTTTATTTAACTAAAGAATTTGAGTACAGTTCCACACACACACACACACACACACACCAACGCACACACACACTTCAACTGTCACCCTGTTCATACTGTAAAAAATATTTTAACATTCATGGACCCATGGGGAGACTCTAATGATGGTTTGTCAACTCCAATCAAGTTATAATGGGGTTTTCCTAATTATGAGCTAATTCTGTATAGAAATCAAACAAAGGGAAAAATCATAGTGCCTTGACACACACACACACACACACACTCAAAACACAATTTGAAGAAATCTAGAGAACTAAGTCACAGACTGTCTTTCTCTCTTTCGAACAAATGTATCATCCAGGGAACTGACTCTGGCAGCATCTTCGCTCTCATCCTATTAAAGGCTGCCAAATTGATTTTGATAACAATTTTCAATTAAGACTCTGCATAAATTACCGTTATAAGTGACACACGTACATTTTTCATTCCAGAGACGTGATTACAGTGTGTGTGTGTGTGTGTGTGTGTGTACAGGAGCATGCGTTGCATTCCGTCAGTCCTGAGCCCTTTGTTTCATTTCCTTCCCGTGTCGGAAGAAAAGCAAGGCACTCAAGATAAGGACTGAATGACAAGACATGGTACACATGCACATCACATGCACACACACATACTGCATATACACAGCACAGCAAGCACAGACTCCAGTTCAGTCTAAATTCATCATTAAAACACCACTGCATTTACAAGCGATTGTTTCAGTAATACAGCTGATTGTTTTTGTGTTCACCTTCTGAAGTCAACATGTTACAGTTGAATAGTCTACAATGGTAGCTTTTGTGCCTTATCTATCACTGTTGTGTTAAGCAATTCAATGATTTGCTTTTCCTAAGTTTCTTGGTGATTCTCAAGAGCTGAATATGGACTATTACATTTGAAACCAGAATTAGAATCAAGAAAATTATTTTGGAACTTAATAAAAGCAACTGCATTCATTAAATAAAGTCTTACAAATTCATCCTTTTTTTCATTCTGTTACATGCTCAGCTCTTCTGTAAAAAAAAAAAAAAAAAAAANAAAAAAAAAAAAATGACTGTAGAAACTGTCAGTCAAATGTACACTGAAGCTGACAGGAATCAGTGCAGGGTGTGCTCACGTGGCTTCATATGCTGTCAGTTTTACTTGCAGATTTCTAAATATAAAGCTTGTTATCCAAGGATCAACCAACAAGAAATTGTTCTCAGAAATGATCTATAGCTCATTAGCTCATATAACAGCTGATTATTTAACACCACCCGTTTTATCACTTGATAATGAATCAATTGTTAACTACATTTGGTGTTGATATCAAGAGACGACACCCAAGACCTGAGAAACAACCTGACACAGACAGTGTTAGTGGAAGGAGAGCAACAATATCACTTTCATGTTAGCTTACAGCTGAAAGTTAGAATACTTCCTTTTCCTGACCACATTTGGCCATCTCATTTGTCTCGAGCTCCATACATACCTTATCTGAATAATGGACAACACATGTTAATGTAAAATGTAAATATTCACACAGTGTATTGTGATTAGATTACAATCCAGTCCAATCAGGCCACATCCTGTATGTGGTCTGGCTCACATTATGATTGGATCTCAGTCAGAACATGTGACTAAACCCCAGGTTTAAATGTGATCCATACAACTGGAACACATTTGTGAGATAAATCCTGACCACAAGTTGAAGGTGTTACCCCATTTCATCTTCTGGATCCTGCTAGCTGTGGAAAAGCAACTGTTAATTCAGCAAAGGAAACCTAAATTCTCTGCAGCTAAGATAACAGATCCAGACACCAGCAGTCTTATCGCATGGAAGGTGGATGTGGTCTGTGTGAGGCAAAGAGAGTTTAAAAATTGCTAATATTTCATATTGCTGAAATTTCCCAACAGATTGAAACAGGTCTTAATTTTTACATGATGGTGTATTATATGAATCACTTCCCTGACATGTAAAATAAATACCATAGTAAGGTCTCTTTCAAGGCAAACACTAAAGGAGGCTGGTAAGAGGCATTCATGAATGAGAGAGTATTGATGTGTGATGCTAATTCACCCTTAGCAGCACATTAAATCTGGCACTGTGTTTTATGAATTACCCTCATTATCTTCTGGCAGCAGTCTTCTCTCCACTGCTGGTGGAGGGACTTTGTGCATTGAAAATGCATCTCTTCAGATTACTTTTCCATTGTTATCCAAGCATTTTTCCACATGCTGCAGATGACTTTTTTTTTTTAATGAGAGCCAGTGACACTATTTAGACAAAAAAAAAAAAAAAAANAAAAAAAAAAAAAAAAATTCAAAGCTTGATTTTCAAAGTTTCTTCCCACACTCAGTTATTTGCAGGTCTACATTTTCTTTGACATAAAACTTCTCTTTCAGCTTTCCATAGACCACATAATGGAAGTAGACTCCAAAATCCTCTAACAGCATAGTTTAGAGAATTCTACGTAATCTGAGCAGGAGAAGATAATGAGTTTCCTGCCTCAACAAAAAACAACAGCTACTGCTGATGCACCCTTAACCCCAAGCTGCTCTAGTGGGCAAGTAGGGGAAGACTGTAATTATACTGATTAGGTCATAGGTGCAAAATACTTTCAGCTATATGGAATAAGATGATAATGTGTGCTTTTTCCATCTTCCTTTGTTTAAGATTAAAATATTTCAGAAAAAATGGGCTGTTGTTGCTATGCATTTCTGTCTTTTGTATTGAAAGAGACAAACAGATGATTGGATAGAGTTTGAAGCAAACAACAATACTATTATTACATTGCGTTTGTGTTTCTGGCAGATGTGACTGTAGCCCATTACACCTTGACATGTATTAGATGAGACAATAAATGCACAGTCAGGTAAAGACATGCTAACAACTTTGACATGAAGAGAAACACTCGTGTATACACCTACACGTGCACACCTTCACTCCTCTTGGTCTGGTGTGTCATTTTTCAGAATCTGTCGGCCAGCTGCACTTTCTTGTGATTACGCTGTCACTGCTCATATCTTCGGCATTCAGTCAGAAAACAAGAAGTCATACATCCCTCCATTCATTGACCCATCCATCACACCGCAACTCTCCTCTTAGAATGAACTTTCATCCTGAATTTCATCCCGCTTTCCATTCCAAAGATAAAAGATGTTGTCAGATGTTAGTTGCAGATGATAATTCTGGGTTGTGAAAACATATGTTAATCAAATGCAAAACTATATTATGACTCATCTAAGTCTTTGTGTGTGTCTGCGCGTGTATTTGTGTATATGTGAATCTGAATCCGTCACAGCTTGAAGCTATAAAGGAATCATGATCCAGCGTGCTGTGGCAGTAACATGCTCATTTCCATTTTGATTAACATGGGATCAACAGAAAATCAATTATTTCTTAGATGAATCAGGGAATAGTCAGTATGCCACATAAAAGGAGAGACAGACAGAATGAGGAGTACAAATTTAATTTGAATACAAATTCTATCCAGACGTGATATCTGAGTTCAACCTGTGGCCCATTTATGCGAAAAGACAACTTTGTGAATATATTCCCAGGATGATGTATCACTATCGTCATCACCTGTAAAGTCAACAAAATTTCCTTATGTATGATTTGTTTGTGAATAGCATCAGTTTCTGTAGTACAAAGACAAAAACAAGCAATTAAAACAAGCATTCAGACTCAGAGGTGTGAGTACATAAACACTACAGGGCTGAATTATTACCATTATCATTAACATACTGATTTTTTTTTTTTTTTTTTTTTNTTTTTTTTTTTTTTTTTTTGGAATAATTCTTGAATAATTTAGTCTATAAAATGTGAAAAATATTAATAAATGTCCAGACAGTCAGAAGAAACCTCCATATCCCTGCCTTGTCCTAAACTTTACAACCAAGCAATTATGCAGTATGAGAATTTAGACTCTAAATGATCTAAATAAAACTCAAAATGGACTTTCTTTTCTTTTTCATTAAACTCTTAATGATATTTTAATCACTTAAAGGGAAAAATTTATGAATATTGTGTAATCATAACAAATAAAATCTCAAACTTCATAATGAGTGTGATGCCTCACTTAGTTTCCACTTGAGCTAAATTACATTTTTTATTTTTTTTTTTTTTTTTNTTTTTTTTTTTTTTTTGATATGAAATTACTAAAATCCAATTCTGACTTACACACAGTAATAGCTAATAGCTTATCGCTTATCGGAATATTTTATTCTTTGCCACGCGCAGATCTCCATGTTTAGCCTCCTTCACTGCCTCTCTATCATTCTCTGCTGCTTCACATCTCTGGTGGAAAATCGCCATCTGGGTCAGGCTGTCATCCGAGAAACCTCAGCCACCTTGTTTGTGTGTGTGTGTGTGTGGTGGGGGTGGGGGGAGAGAGTGGGGGCGGCTGCTTCACAGCTGCCCTGGCAGGAGACCAAGAAGTCACACTCTGTTACACTGGGTCTCTCTCTCTCTCTCTCTCTCTCTCTCTCTCTCTCTCTCCCTCTCTCTCTCTCACCCCTCACAGTGATCTGCAGGTGATAGAAAAGCCCTCCATCCCTTTTGACATCAAGGACTCAGCTGAGTTGGCAACCCTTTTGAGTAGAACACCTATGCAATCGCTCATAAAACAATTGGAAAACCTTCATCTACCACCACCCGCTGTTTGCACCATAAATGTGACAGAGGAAGGTGATGAGAGGGAGATGAAAGAGTAGAAGAAAGAAAGGAATAGAAGAGAGGCAAGAGGGGGAGATGAAGAAAGAGACAGAAGAAGAGTACAATAAGAAGGACAGATGAGGAAGAGGAGAGAGGTAGAATGAGAGGGAGGGGTAAAGGAGTGAAAGAGATGAAAAGACGTGAGTAAGAGGCAGTGTGGGATCATTTTAGAAGCACTGAAGTTAGAACAAAGAGGACACGTAATTTCCTCCCATGACACCGGATCCCTCCCTCCTCAGGTCTTGATCCCAAAAGAACATGCTGTGTGTGTGTGTATGTCTGCGTGTGTGTCTCATAAACTAGAATGTGACACAGCATGACAGATTGAGGAGCAGTGTGACAGTGCATAAGTGTCCGTATATAAGATGATCTGATCATTTCCCATCCTGCACACTCTTTTCTGCCCACTCCAAGCTATCATACACACAACACAACACACATACACACCTTCACAAACTACTTGAAGAGTTGGGGTGATGTTACTGAAAATGAAGAGCGACTCAAACACTTTATTTCTCTTCTGTAGTTCTCCAGTTTGAAGTCACTCTGTCATTTATCTCCTCTTCACCCATTTTCTCCTTTTAAGATGAAGATCATTTCATCCTTAAATACAATATATACTTTGGATATGACTACATTTACTGTAATTTCACTGGCAGTAGCTGTTAAATCTGTATGAATAGATGTTGTGTTAATACCTGTAGATAAGCTGATGAAAATGACCATGAGCTCAAAGTCTTTTTCTAAACTTCTCACTTTTGACAAAGAGTGTGTCCATTGGAGTTTGCCGACATGGATTTCTTGTTGATTCATTCCGAGTAATTATGAAATTTCATCTTTCACAGTGGACATGCCAATACCAAATCTGTATTTTTTGAACAAACCGTTAATAAATGTAACATTGATTGTAATACAGTACAAGCCATCACGGCAGAGAGTAGGCTTTTTTTGTACTATCCATCTAAGGGTTGATTTTTTTTTTTTTTTTGTTTCCCCCTTATGTATTAATTTTTTTCCAGGTCAACTTTGCTTTATCTGCAATCTCTATTTATCACTAATCCTTCTGATTCTCACTTTTTCTCTTTGTCTCTTGCCCTCACTGTCATCCTCTCATTCCCTCCTCGTCTCTGTATCTCTGTCTCTATCAACTCTGTCGACTGTCTGTCTTTCTTAGGGGCAGATGTGATCAACTTTGACGGACAGGGTGTAATCTCATATCGTTTTAAGGTATTGTATTACTACTTTGTAATCCTTAACATTTTGAACATTGTCGAAGAAATTAAGGGTCTCACAACTTCTCTCTAATTGCAGATCACACTCTTTATTATTGCATGCACACGGGAAGAACAGACATGGACAAATCCATACAGCTTCAAATGTCTGAGTCTCAACTCCCATTATTATACTACTGCCCGATGATGTCATAAATGCATCAGAGGAGGCCCAACATTCCTAGCCTAGCCTGGTAGACATTGTTACCCTTGGAACGACTTGTACCATCCTCAAGGACAACTCTCACAGGTTGTTTAAAGAAGTTGTCTGCACACTAACGCATGATTATGCCGAACTTTAATTATGGCGAACTACAATGTTTTCATTTAGGAATCAAATCTTAAAGGACCATACCATCCATTTTGCAAGTTTGAGCCTAATATATTCCATTTTCATATACATAATGTTACTGACATCATTTCCTAAAGCATACGCCTGGAACAGTGTATTATTATTATTATTATTAATATTATTATTATTATTATTATTATTATTATTATTATTATTATTATTNATTATTATTATTATTATTAATATTATTATTATTATTATTATTATTATTATTATTATTATTATTATTTTCCTACCTTCCAGACCGCCATTGGTTTCGGTTCATTCTGGTACATTATTAAAATCAACTTGTTGATACATGAAACTTTTTTGGGATAAGTAATCCATTATCGTGAACAACACGTATATTCAGGTTTTTTTTAAGTTTTTGTAATTTTAGCGTTTAAGCGCAATAAAAAGCACGGGGTGAAAGTATGTCTCCACCAGGGAATATGGTCCCAAAAGAAGACCTGCGTTTATCGCAAAATTTTAACGAACATAACTTCATAATTTTGCATAACTATTAGCAGGCAAAACATCCATTTTTAAGATGGGTGTAAGGCTTGAATATTTGACTTTGAAAGATTTGCAAAATATCAGGAAAGCTGAAATACGGTTTTATCCTTTGGGAAATGGTTGTCAGTAACCTTACNTGCAAAATATCAGGAAAGCTGAAATACGGTTTTATCCTTTGGGAAATGGTTGTCAGTAACCTTACAGGTATGAAAATTGAATATATTAGGCTAAAACATGCAAAATGGGTGGTATGGTTCTTTAAACTTTGGAGGACAGTTCACAAACTGATCATGAGGATGACAAAGCCTGGACCTTTATGACCTCCTAGCCTGGAGCTAGACACATGATCACACATGGCATGGAGGAATACTACCAGGATACAACAATGCATATAATATAAGGGTTAACACACTTGGATAAATGAATAGCTTGAGTATATGAAAGACAATATGTAGTACAATTGACTTTAATTCTCACACTATATAATCAAGATTGATTAACCTTCAATGCCAAAGTCATATAATTGAGGTCTTTCTGCAGGTGAGATCTGCCTCTGTAGTTATACAGGCAAGACGAATACAGAAATGGGCAGTCAATACTTTGATATAATTACAGAATATTTTATAGATTTAGCATGCAGCCTTTGTTTATAAATTCAAAAACTGAGACTTGTTCTGAATATCAGACACAGGGTTTGCAATGTTGACACATAATTTGTGAAGCTGTGTAGAATGTCATGTCGTAACGGTTGTTGTGTGAATATTTGTAACAGTCTGCAGATTTTATGGAAGTAGCCTCACAGGTTTTGGGGTGTATCATGCATGACACTCAAATTACACACTGCAGATGGAGCACCTGTCCCGGCACCTTCAGGTCGCTGTAGGGAGCAAATCAGGTGAAAGGTGAAGCTATTGTGGATGACAGCTGGTACCAAAACTCCCAATACTTTGGCTTACGGCATTGTTGCTATAATGAGTACAAGCCTTTTTGCAATGTGTGGATGTGTGTGGATTTTGTGTGATTTTAGAGATGTCTGTGCCTCTGTCATAGCACAAAATATAAGCTGTTCACCGTATACCTGGTCCAAACAGGTAGACAGGGAAAAGTGCACTCATCCTTAATACCAAAATAGTTCCTCTGATCCCACTCTGGTGCATTACAAGATATCAAAAAAAAAAAAAAAAAAANAAAAAAAAAAAAAAAAAACAAGCATTAATGTGAGGAAGAAAAAAAAACCTCACTGCACCTCAGGAAACTGTCACTTTGCCAGTAGAAGCTGCACATTTTCCAGTGCATCTGCACAAACCCTGGGCTCAGAGAGACTCTCAGTGGCAGAAGTAGAGAGAGAGAGAGAGAGAGCAGGCTTTACCATGACAGAAACAATTTTTATATTTAAAAAAAAAAATGTTATATTTGCTGATTTCTTTAAGCCTCTAAACTTTATGCTGTTTTGTTACATGTGTGAAGATGAAGAAGATGAAGATCATTAAGGATGTGATTGCTCTGAGGTTCAAGACGTCAGAAAGCGAGGGCGTGATCCTGCACGGAGAGGGCCAGCAGGGAGACTACATCACACTGGAACTTCGCAAAGCCAAGTTGCTGCTGCAGATTAACCTGGGTGAACCATGCACGCACGTACACAATCTCATATATTAAGAAATGTAGTAGTATTTTGGGGCTGTTTGGATGTATTATGACAGAATGACTTTCAGTTCAATGTGAAGAAGATTAGATTGCAGGAGATTTTAGGAGAATACACACATACAGTATATATATTATAAGTCCAACTTTTTTTCTTCTTTTTTGCTTCTTTTTGCTTTACCAAACCCTCTGGAGTCTAAACTCACTTTTCACATATTGTTTGCTAATTTTTTGGAGACTTTCTTTTATTTTCAAGAATCTTATAGAATCTTATATTATTAAATAAACCCAATATTATTACTATTTCAGGATTTTTGAAAGCGCTGAAAATGTTATGGCCATTTCGGCAGTTTCCTCCAGCAGAAGTCAACACTGCTCTGACTAACTGAGATTGCTTTCTATTTTCAAGTGTTACAGTTCAGCCTTCAGAATAACAGCATGTTTAAGGTTAAACATTTCTGCACTCATATTTCACCTAAAACCTTTTACTGCTTTTGAATCATTGATTTAGCTTATAAAATGTATATATTTATATTTGAGTATTTGATTAATGTTGATCAGCGAAGACTCCACTGTTTTCCTCTTGGTTTTTACCAAACCCTCTGGAGTCTAAACTCACTTTTCACATATTGTTTGCTAATTTTTTGGAGACTTTCTTTTATTTTCAAGAATCTTATAGAATCTTATATTATTAAATAAACCCAATATTATTACTATTTCAGGATTTTTGAAAGCGCTGAAAATGTTATGGCCATTTCGGCAGTTTCCTCCAGCAGAAGTCAACACTGCTCTGACTAACTGAGATTGCTTTCTATTTTCAAGTGTTACAGTTCAGCCTTCAGAATAACAGCATGTTTAAGGTTAAACATTTCTGCACTCATATTTCACCTAAAACCTTTTACTGCTTTTGAATCATTGATTTAGCTTATAAAATGTATATATTTATATTTGAGTATTTGATTAATGTTGATCAGCGAAGACTCCACTGTTTTCCTCTTGGTTTTTACCAAACCCTCTGGAGTCTAAACTCACTTTTCACATATTGTTTGCTAATTTTTTGGAGACTTTCNTTTTTTTTTTTTTTTTTGGCTAAATTCTTCTACATTGGAATTTCTTTTCATGAATGACAAATTTTCTTGAAAAATTGATTTGCGGCTTCAGATGGTTAAATTGCGATGTCTGCTGTCTTTGATTTTATTACTAATAATGTTCATATTGGTTATTACAGGCAGCAACCAATACGGCTCTATCCTGGGTCATACATCTGTGACGACCGGCAGCCTCTTGGATGACAACCACTGGCACTCAGTCGTAATCGAACGTTATCGTCGTAACGTCAACTTCACCTTAGACAGACACATTCAGCACTTCAGGACCAATGGAGAGTTTGACCACCTCGATCTGGATTATGAGGTAAGGGGCAAAATGGATAAACTGAGGAAACAAACATTTTGAGGAAAAAACTGAATCCTTCCATTGTCCTGTCTGTATTCACATGATTCTAAATCCATTGGCTGACTGAAATGAATTTACTGTGTTTTCAAGAATCACCCCTTCTGTGGGGGTTGTTATCTCCACCGTATGTTACAGTACATTGATAACACACAGGAAATTAGATATTGGTTTTACACAGTGCTACAGTGCTAATCCATAAAACACAGATAATTAATGTCCTGTAATGTAATGAATGAAATGAAATAAATTCAGCTAATAATACTTAAAGCAGGAAATTGATTTTGAAATTCATACTTGGTTTCATCTGCACTTGTATGTGTGTAATGTGAGTGCATGTGTGAGTGTGCAAGATCTGTGGTTATGTACTGTGTCTGCATGTGGATCCAAATACGTGCATATGCTTGTGTTTGTGTGTGTATTGATATGTTTGTGTGCCGGTGTGTGACCTTTAGCAGGTATTGCTGATATGGCTGATCTATTTCAGTGTTAAACAGAATACAGAGAAATGGGGCAGGACAAACCACTCACCAATTAAACTGAAGCTGCTGAATTAGGGATCTTCAGGGAAATCTATACAACAGAATCAGGCTGGTTTTTGTGTGTGCGTGTGTGTTTGTGTGTGTGTTGTAAGTGTGTGGTGAACCCGAAATGGATACTAACAGACTAACAGTGGCATAACTGTGACCAGCTTTTACTCAAAGATTCCCATCCTGCTCCATTTAGTCTGCCGTGTGTGTGTGTGTGTGTGTGTGTGTGTGTGTGTGTGTGTCTTCTGCTCCCAGTTAAGCCTTTAGACTGAATATCTGGGTGCATTTGTGTCTACTGTTGGCAGTAATTACTATGACTATTGAAGCATCACTACAGACACATGAACATATGCATGCACACACGCACACACACACACCAGATACTTTTTATTAGATATTCATCTGTCCACTGTAATTCTTTTGTCCTCTCATCATTTTTTTTTCTCAAAGCTTTAGACTTTTTCCATTGATTCCAGGTCAGTTTAGCTCATTGCAATCCCAATTTCTAATTAATCTGGTCAATATATTGATATTGCTGTAACATTAATGTTGTGATATGAGTTTTTCTACAGAATGATATAGCTTAAATGTGTTTCACTCATCTTAAATGCTGAATTACAGGAATGTGATTGGCTGTTACTTCTAGCTGAGTAAAATAACCTTTTATTGTTTGTGAAATCCCCTTCCCTAAGTTTTGTAACAGTATGTCAGCATATATTGATACCAAAGTGTATCATCAAACATAGAACTTCATGTACCTTCCGGTCATTTCTGTACACAAGGAGAGTCAACATTACTCACCAACAAAGTAAATCAAACATGCTTTCAACAAGATAAGACTTATGCTAGAGTTAAAGCATCTTAAAGGACCATACTGACGATCGTGCATGTATTTTTTTTAACTTATGTTTGGAATGGCCTAACGTGATTCCAGGATCAGGATCAGACCTCAACCACATAATGACATAATGGCACACCACATAATGACTGAAACAGCTTGATTGGGCCAATTATGATTCTGTATAACTGTCAAAATACGGGAGATTTATGGGAGAAATTACCCAACAGAAACATGGCGGGAGAGGGGGTGAAAATATGGGAGAAACCTGGGAAAAATGGGAGTGTTGACACATATGCACTTGGGTCCCAGTCCCAAGTGGACCCATGAGGACCTCTGGTATGGACAGTGGTTGGTATTGTTTAATTTTCATTTTTCATCATTTGGTGATTTTGTAGCTGTAGAAAGAGATGCTAATTGAATGTCAAGAAAGCTGATGTCTTCCTTTCTCCACCTGTCTCTCTTTTTTTTTTTTTTTTTTTTTTTTNTTTTTTGCCTCCTTTCCTAGTTGAGTTTTGGGGGAATGCCATACAGCGGGAAGCCAGTAGGAGGAGGGAAGAAGAACTTTAAAGGCTGCATGGAGAGCATCAACTACAATGGAGATAATATTACTGACCTGGCCCGACGAAAGAAACTAGACACCTCAGGCTTTGTAAGGAAAATATGCATATTTACACACACACACACACACACACACACACACAAATCACATGCAAACATAGAAATTTAAATAACTAAATGCCCCTGAATGCCAAACACGTTAATTATTATACCACTTCAACTGTGTATTTGACCTGAGTGAAAGGGAAAATTCTCCAGTGCATCAAAATAATAATTAACAGATTCATTATTAATCAGATACAGCAGCAATTTCTCTTCAACCAACAAAGAAATTTCTCTGCAACGGCTGTTGGAGAGTTTGTTTTCACCTCATCTCAACAGCAACAGAAACAGAATATTAAATTCTCCGCGTCTGCTCATTAAACGAACACCACTCTCAAATTGCTAGATGCAACTTCAGCACGTTAAGTAGTTTGCCAATCCTAAAATCACTTACAGAAGAGCCCTTAATAGATTCCGTAAAGTCTTCCTTCTCTCATTTCTATCCGTCTCGGATTCCTCTTCAACAGGGAGCAGCTAGTGTATCACTTCAATCTCTGTGGGGCTGATTGAACAAATTCAGCGCTAATCAAGTTCATTAAAGTCATACCTCTAATTCTCTCTGACTCACACGGCCATTCCTTCTAATCAAAAGAAATCGGCTCTCAAGTTTCAAAACATGCAAGCATGTCGACACGCATGCACACACAGTTAAGTGAGCAACAAAGATACAGAGATATGCAAACCTGCATTCCATTGAAATACATGATAGCAATCACACGATCAGGAATCTATGCTGTTGTTGGTAATAAGGCAGCTAACGGTTGTGTTTGCTAATTGTTTGATTAAGAGAACAACTTTAGGGAAGCTCAATGGTAATTAGCTCTAAAACTCCACACTGCTGCACACAAACAACAACACCAGCACCCACAAGTATGTAAAAAGTAAAAAAAAAATAATAATAATAATAATAATAATAATAATAATGCAAAGTATTTATGTGGACCAATAAATAGATTGAGGGGAAGAAGGAGAAGAAGAAGAAGACTTGACCTTTTTGTTCATCAGATAAATACTTCTACATCATAGTTCAAAGGAAGGAACATGTTAAATTATTAGTGCACACAAAAATCTCTACTAAGAATGTTTACGGTACATGCAGATATAAAATAAGTTGAGCCAAAGAGAGATGAATTCCTAATGTATGTAGGCAAAATCAGCCTTTGAATCTTGCTTTATTCAGGAACATCTTAACTCAAACTGGCAGACTATAAAAGCTATATGTAGGCTATAAAAAGCTCATGAACTCATAATTTTCCCAAAGTGTTGAGTAACCAGGAATATTCAAGGGATTTGTTTCTACTTCCTTCTCTGTCAGCCTGCTGATGATTTTCCATTCTCCCCTCGTCTTTAAATCCATCTCAACAGCGGAACCTGACCTTCTCATGTGTGGAGACCCATAGCTTCCCGGTCTTTTTCAACGCCACCAGCTTCCTGCAGCTCCCAGGTCGAGCCAATCACAACACAGTGTCTGTCGGCTTCCAGTTTCGTACTTGGAACCCCGACGGGCTTCTACTCTTCAGTAATTTAGATGATGGGACGCTGGAGATCTCCCTTGAAGATGGCAAGATTGGAGTACATATCAATGTGACAAAGGCGACTAAAACCAACAGAGTAGACATATCATCAGGTGAGTTTGAACAGATGCACCCCAACAAACACACACATGAATTTCAGGGTTAAGCTGCTTTGTTCACCATGATATTAGTCTTCAAGTCTAATATCCAGCCAGGGAACAGGAAGTGAGACACTTTACTTCACTGTGCCTGCTATGAAACGTAATCATGGAGTAGACTGTAAAAATGAACCGCAGTTTTTATTGTTCAGAAAGTTAATAAATTTAATGGAAGAAAATTAACTTTAAAGTTTATGTAAGTAACAGGAATACATTTAATTATTTGTAATAGAACCCGGTGTTATTTAAGATGTGCTTCTGTGTAGGCATGGGTGATAGTGATATGTCGTGAGCTTGCGTTTGCTTCTATTTCGCGGGTTGCAAATGTTAATTAGAAAGCCAACAGGTCTATCACTGTGTTCTTTGTAAAAGAAGAAAGATAAAGAAAGCTGATCATCCAGGAGCTGAGAGTGCTGCGATCACATTTTTTACAAGTTTGCTATTTTTGTATAAAAGAACAAAGGATTTCTCCTCAAAATGCCAAGATCTGGTAAAAAGATTCTGAAGGTAAAATACTGGATTTGGTGTCTGGTGTGATTGTGGCAGTTTGAGATTAAAGTGGGAAAGAGATAACAGATCATGAGTCCATGTCATCCAATTTCTGAAATGTCCTACTGGAAAAGTGAAAGGTACGCTTTAAGGCTGAATTTAGTTATCTTTAACCTGGATATCATTTTCACCATGTTGTTTTTTCACTATGATTGCATTCAAAGTAATTCCCCTTAACAACTTTAAGTGAATGTAGCAGAAACGCTGCAATCCACTTTTAGAAATCAAAAAGCAATTAAAAACCTTTCTTCAACATATTAACATTCTCCGCAAATGAGCTTCCACATGCAAGCTAGGCCTGTTTGTTGAGTTTATCAATAAATATGTTGTTTTTACTAGTGTGATCTATTTAAGAACTCTGTTGTTCTGTGGCGTGTCAAACATCAGATCATAAATTCAAACCACCATCTGGCAAAATCTAATAATGTCATCTTCCTAGCTATAATTCTTATAACTAGAGTATATGGAATTTTTAGTAGGTGTGTATTTTGTCACAAATTGCAGAAGTGTTATGATATTAAAGAGCAAGAACACATATGAGACACTGAGGACATGCAGAACCAGGTCTTTAATTTTGTTTCAAGTCCAGATTCTTGTGCTCTCTGTCGTATTTTAAACTTTTTTTTTTTTTTTACTNTTTTTTTTTTTTTTTTTTTGTTTTTTTTTGTTTTACAGAACCCCTTTTTTTTAAGGAATTATCATGAATTACACATCGTTTGCTGCCTTCAATTATGGCCAAAATAAGGCATTGTAAATTGAAATACCTTCACTGTCCATTGCATTTTATTATCTGTTGGTTATTTATAGAAATATTAAGTTTTCTGTCATACTAGTCCCAGTTTGGAGCTTTTTCAAAGTCAATAAAAGATAATCACTTTTTAAAAATTGTTCCAATATCAATGAACAATTCCAAATTTTCTTTTATAATATTGGCAGAAAAGGGGTGTAAATTTCAGGCATGGCTAAAATATCACATCTAACCATTTTGATATAGTCTCAGTTAAGATAAGTCTTGGTGTTGACTTGGACTTCTTTTTCCTCCAACACCAATAGTTCAATTATGTGAGGAGTCCAAAGCAATAAAAGTAAAAATCTGTCAGTAATTTATGCTGAAGTTCATTTATAATTCAATATACTATAAATTCCAGATGATTTGGGAAGTTTGCTCCCCAATAAACACCTCACATAAAGAATGCATTGAAGCTTTACCATTGAAACCCTATTTTTCTTCTTCCTCTGACAGGAACACAACATAAAATCAGCACTCATAAAGGAAATAAAGAAGAGCATGAGAAAGATATTGACTACTGTAACTAAAGTATTTATGCTAATTGTTAATCTCAGCTGTTTAGACAAATGTAGCTGCAGTGCTACAGTAGTGAATAGTTTAACTGCTGGAGGGTCTGTGTGAGCGAGTATCAGAGAAGTAAATAAAGCTCAAATTTGGAATACAATCCAAATAGGAAACATTGGAAGAATTGAAGCTCAGGTTGAAAATCGCTGAAATTTTCCTTTAATGTCTCCTTTCATTCTACTTCTCTCCTACCAGTCATCCTCCCCACTCTGCCATTCTTCCCCTTGTTTTTGTCCCTCCATCTTGTCTTCCCTCTCCCTATCTTTCTTCTTCTCGTTCTCTTTTTCTCCTACCGTGGACACACTCATTTATTCTGTCCACTGCTGCTTTAATAGGCTATTACGCCCAGGGATAGGGATTATTACAGAGTTACCCTGTAGGCTAATTGCGCTTGAGCCTGCGATTACATCAGTATTACTAGAATACACATGCACACAAATACACGCTCGCAGATACACACACACACACACACACATGCACACAAACACCAGCTCCCTCCTTTGATTGTGTTATTAATATCTCTTAGAAACAAAGCCATATTGCCTTTTGGCTTAAATGACACAGCAGGAGCTCTGTAGATTTGTAATGAAATGCTTAGTCCCCTTTTAATGGCAAATAGATGGAGACATTTACACACACACACACACACACACACACACACACACACACACACATATACATATACAGAGAGAGAGAGAGAGAGAGAGAGATGGAAAAAAGTGGAAAGGCTCTTATATAGAATTCACACTTCATTTTTCTTTTTCTCAGTGGGAATAATGTTGTTTATGAAGCTGTTTACCTGATTTATGAATATAAACAGGTAGCCATGTGCAAAAAGGTAAAACTAAATTTAATTCACTTATTTTTATATTTAAGAAGGCATAAATGCCAATGACAGATTTATATCACAGAAAGATGCATTATACTGATTTAAATTCTATTTCAATTAAGGAGACAAATGGTACTGCAGAAAATAAAGCTTATTTTTAAGCCTTAAAGCTCTGACATTGTTTAAGTGAGCAGGCCAAAATGGAGAAATTTATAAAGAATACTCATGAAAATCCTTTATTTTGTGCTGCAAATTGACAATCAGTTGTGAAAGTATAGTTGACTGCAAAAGGTATCATTTAGGCATTTTGAGCCATGCAGTTGTGCATATTAATCCTTTCTTAATACAGTTATAGCTATTTGTAACACACTTGTCCAAACTAACAACAAAGAGTCTTGATTTTTGGCCACTAGAGGGCAGAAAAACCCCAAAATAAATTGTTTGTCTCTCTAACTTCTCAAGTTGTTGTGGCTAACATGTTACCAAACAGTTGCCAATTTACATTTAAAGGTTAAATTATCCTCCCATGTTAGCTGAATTTTTGCTTTCAGTTAGCTATTTTTTTGCTCCAACAATTTCTAAGAAAAAAAATCTGGATTTTTAGTATACAAAACGCTCTATATTCTTCAAACCACTCATTTACTTTGTGCTCTGTCATTCCGTGCTGATCATGTAACATGGCTTATGACAGCTTGTTTGTTGGAAATGACTGCCCACATTTTTTATCTCGACAGCGATCTGTCAGAGCACATGGGGCACCAACCACACCAAGGGGCAAATTTTGTCAAAACTGTCAGTCGTCAATTTATGAGTGGGCTGGTATCCTCGGTGGGGAGATTCTCCATATAAACTTTGTAGCAAACAACATTACTAGGACCAGTTGTTTCATAGTTTTCCAAATACAACAAATGTCATTTGTAAAGAGTTTCACTTCAAAGCTAAAGAGAAAATGCCGACATAAAAAGAAAGGTCTTATATCTCTGATAAGGTCCAATTTCATGAATATCTCTTCATAACCATATCATCGTCATGGTAACCAGATGGTCCTAGATCATTAACATTAACTTCTTTTATGATTGGAGACAGAGGAAGCAGCTAGATGTTGTCTGCTAGAAGGCGCACAGAGTATTCCTCCTATCCATGCAGAAACACAGATTTGTGTGTACCTGTGTGTGTGTGTGTCTGAGTGAGAGCTTGGCCTGAGGCTGTTTGTGACCACTGAAACACACTCCACTGTCCTTCGGGAGGACTCATTTGATCCACTTCCTCCATTCAAGCAGAGAGACGGAAGAAAAACTAAGAGGTAGATGAGGCTATTGAGAGAAGACTCTAGATTCGACTGTGGGTGCTTCTAAGTAATGTGTGTGTGTGTGTGTGTGTGTGTGTGTGTGTGTGTGTGTGTGTGTGTGTGTTAATAGAGAATACTTAGTTGGGATTCCTGTGGGGACTCTGATCTAATTCTCCCTCTCTTTCCTTTTACTTACTCATGAACACTCCAACTCTTTTTGTCTATCTTTCTCATCAATCAAGAATTATACAGCAGCTTTCTTACAGCTGAGCAGGAAAGTGTGGCCTCGATGGGCCCACAGCAGGATCAAAGCATGTTTTGGTCTGCCCAAATTTCAATCAAACCCTTATTTTCCACATTACCTACCATGAAATAATAGTTGGTCAAAAAAAGCAAACAAAGCCAGTAGAAAAAGCTTCATTTTCTCAAATAATGTTGATATTTGTGTGCCAGTGTGTGGCAGATGCTGTCCCCTGATCACTGTCTCGATTAATTATCAAATTATTGGGTACCAACAATGTTTCCATGGAAACAATACTGACTGTCTCCAGTGCCTTTGCAGAGACAAAGAAATCTAATTTCCTAAGACATTTTCATGCAACAAAGTGTGGAAATATGCATGTTTTTGCACACTTGTTTGGCTCTTGTAGAAAAGGAAAGATATGCAGGCAGTGATGATGAATGTTGATGAATGAATTAGACATGCAATATAGCTTCAATAAAACATGAAAATATGATGTCGCTCTTTGCGTCCTACAATCTTGTATGTTACAAGACAAGCAAGATAATCATGAAACCACTTGAGGATTGAAGTGAGGGAAATTTAGAAGGCTTGTACATCATTTGCTGGTACATTATATGTCTTAATTGTCTTCTTTAACAGGTATTTGTCGTGCATAAATATCTTTTTTTCATCTGCTTTGCTCTTGCTCTTCCCATTTTATTCGTTACTTCTTTCCGTTCTTATTTCTGTAAAAGATTTGATAACACAAGGAAAATGTGTTTTTCCGCAAAGCCGCGCTCAGATGTGAGGCTCGATGCAAAATAAGACGAAAGCCACATGCAGCAGAAATCATTTGATTCAACCACCTCTGAAGTGGAGATGTTTCTCTATGCTAATGCTGTGTGTGCTCACCTACTAACTCAGCTAGAAGTAATAACATCAATTTTTTTGACATGCAGAATTACTATCTCTAACTCATACTTAGACACACAGGGTTACTTGCAGAAATCGGATGCATGAGGCATTACAATAATGGAAAGGCCTCAGGCACAGATCTGAGGGGAAAACACAATACAGCCACCCCCAATTGTAATGCTGTATTGTTTCATTCCACTGAGTGTACGCGTGTGTCCCTGTGCCCATGAGTATATATTTGTGTGTTTGTGTGTGCGTGGAACAATGTGTATTCTCGGTTTTGTGTAGTTGGCATATTGCCATGTGTGAGGATGTGAGAGCTCTTCAAACTACCTTGGAGGCCCAAATATTTAGGAGCGGAGGAGATGGGGAGGATAAATTCATGAGCGCCAGAGGGCCCCATAAATTTGTAGCAGACAAAATCCATATATACTTGCAGGATCAATGTGAAATAGAAATGAGAGGAGAGGAGAGGAGAGGAGAAATGAATGATGACAAGCAGAGACAGGAATGATGAGGAAATGAGAGAAGGAAAGAAGAGTGAAGAGGGGAGAGAAGGAGGAGGAGAAAAGGGGAGTGAGCATCCCTAAGAACTCCCAACTCCCTTAATAACAATTTCATTAAGTATTTAATAGTTTATAAAGTAGTCACCATCCCACTGGATTTGGTAATGAGACTTGTACACACACACACACACGCAACACTGTTGAACTGCTCTTAGTGCTATTATGGTGTTTACATTTCTGCAAAGTGCATTAACAGCATCTTTTATATAGTTATCAAGCTTTGCTGGCATTCATTAGGTCAGATACACACTACAGGATGTTTAAAGTCATCAAATCGCTGTACTGTTCACCATACACGACTTTCAGCCTTGCATCTTTTTGGCTGGATTCACACTACCACACATATGCGACCTGATTCCAATCTTTTGATCACGTGACACGTATCGGATACGTTTCCTGAAGCGTATCTGGTGCATGCTAAAGAGCCACATGAAATTGGATATTCTCAGATCTGTTCTGGGCCACTTGCATATGTGGAAGTAAATGGAATACGTATCGGATATCCACCAATGTGACTGCTGTCTAAATTGGAATTTCCTTCTCATTCCGACTCCTATGTAATGTTTCATCTTGTCCATCTTATCAGTTTGTCTGATACCTATAGTATCAGACAAACTGATGTGTGTTTATGTTAAATAGACGTGTTAGGGTTAGGGTGTGTGATAACAGGCTCCTGTTACAGCAGCAAAAGTCCTGCTTCTCCTCTGTGATCACCCGACAAAAATACGTGTCTGGATGGGAGAGATAAAAGTCTCACAGAAACATATCAGATGTTTCTCTCGGCATTTGAAAGTTTAACCCGCTGATCATATTTTTAAATAGTTCTCTCATCTTCGTCCATTGAAGCATTTTGTTTACATGCGTCTCAGAAATGTGTGCATGCACATCTGCATCCAGGCTACTACAGGTCAAAGTGTTGTAAATACATATATGAGCCACTTAAAAAAGAAAATGTAAATATGCTGAACAAAAAATCGGATATAGGCAAAAGATTGGCCATCAAGACTTGTAGTGTAAATCCAGCCTTAAAGACACTGTGGCTTGTGCATAACTGATCTCTGTCACGTTTTACAAGATCTCTCACCATGAGGAAACCTCATCGAGTCAGGCCTTGAAAACACATGCGATTGGTGACAAGGAAATGAGCAAGTCATGCATTTTATATGACTTTATGATATCAGCATCTTTAATAATTGTCTCACACTTACATAATTTAGACATAAAGTTATAATTAAGGAAAACATTTTTTCTCCTTAGTGCAATGTGCTTGTCCCTCTTATCTTAAACTAGACCAGTCCATGAACTTAGTTTGACCTTCAACCTTCCATATTTTTCTCCTCCCTCTTACCTTTCCCACATTGTTTGTTTACCTGACATGTCATCCAGAATGATTGCTTCTTGCTTCCTTTGGTTAATTTAATTTATTTATTTATTTATCTCAGCTTGCACTGGCTCCTCTTCCCTCAGAAAATTGGATCAGTCAGACACAGCCTGTCTTTTATCTCTCATTGATCCCTGAGGCAGATATAGCTGAAATCAATGGAAATACAATGCCTGCACAGTCACACATAGATAAATACACACGTACATGCACACACAGATACATACACACACACATAATTTCTAATACCAGCAGGATGTCTGTGGGTCCCATGGGTTGATTTGAACCACACAGTGTTGAATCTGAGACATTTGCTCCCTTTTCTGTATAAATATTGAATATATTGTATACATACTGCCTTTGGATTGTAAATATACCTTAGAGTTAGAGTTACAGTTTATAAAATTCTAAAATACAAAAGGTGGAATTCATAATTTTTTTTTTTTTTTAAAAAGGTAACTACACAGCGTCACACTAAACAAGCACCATAGTAATTAAAGCTCATTCATAAAGCTTCCTTTATGTTAATCAGCTCCCATTACTGACTCGTTGTCTCTTAAAGGACCATACCGGCCATTTTGCATGTTTGAGCCTAATTATTCAATTTTCATACATGTAAGGTTACTGACAATCATTTCCCATAGCATACTACCAGAACGGTGAATTTTAAAAAAATGTTCCTACCTTCCACACCGCCATTGGTTTCAGTTCATCCTGGTACACTATTAAAATCAACTTGTTGATACTTTAAACATCCTTGGGATAGGTAATCCATCATCGCGAACAACACAGGTATCCAGGGTTTTTTTCAAAGTTAAGTAATTTTAGCATTTAAGTGCAATAAAAAGCACAGAGTGCTTTACATTATGTTATTTACATTATGATTACATTATTCAAGTGATGTAATGAAGAATTGACAACAGGAAGCATTTTCAGATCACTCCAAGCTTTTAATTGAGTTTAAAAGCTAAAATTATGTAACTTCAAAACAAAAAAAAAAGTCCTGAATATATGCCTTTTTTTTTTTNTTTTTTTTTTTTTTTTTTTTGTGATAATGGATTACCTATCCCAAGAACGTTTCAAGTGTCAACAAGTAGATTTTAACAGCCGTACCAGAATGAACAGAAACCAATGGCTGTCTGGAAGGTAGGATTTTTTTTTATTATTATTTCACCATTCCAGTAGTATGCTTTGGGAAATGGTTGTCAGTATACACATACATTATACACTTTATGTGTATGAAAATTGAATATAATGCAAATTGGATGGTATGGTCCTTTAAATATGAAACAGGTCATCACCATGCTGATCTTCATTGTCTCAGGTAAAAGCTTAGTTTTATGCTGCTTCCTCTGGTCTCAGTGCAAAATTGACATGTTAAATCATTAATGCAGCCTCAAGGGGGCACAAGCCAGTGTCCACCTTGTGCCAGTCCCAAGCCCGAATAAATG
>VXCM01003281.1:0-52337 GCA_014773175.1 Lucifuga dentata
AACAAAAACATGAACCTTGCTCCGGACCTTGGTCCGGACTTTCAGGTGTGAAAACGCCCTTAGTTACTTAGGAAAGCAAAGTCAGGACATGTTGCCAACATCTTCACCCCTTTCTGACATTTCTTTTTCCACATTCTTTCAAAGCTTACCAGGTGTGAGGAGGATGACAGAGAGAATGACCAGAGACATAACAGCCAGGATCACCACCATGGCAATTCCTATACCCTTCCAGTTCCGTGGGGGACCATCTGAACTCCCCAGGTCCTGATGCCAAAATAACACACACGCATACAAACACACACAGAGTGATGAGTGTTAGCGCAGAGGAAAAGGACATTAGTGCTGCTTCATTTCCAGTTTCACAGAAATTATTTCTCCCCCACAGGCAATGAGCCTCCAGGGGACTGAGACCAGTCACAGAATCTAGCTGAATTAAACTTTTTTTTTTTTTTTTTTNTTTTTTTTTTTTTTTTATACATAACATGTGCATATTGCATAAGAGAGATTAGACTTTAATTGCAGCAGAAATTTCTGGCCACCCTGTAATTTTTCTTCACAATCGCCTCATTTCACCTGTTTCATGACTGATGGGCCATTTGGTGGCAATTAGACAGAGGGGGATAGGCTAAGCTATTATGAAATGTCTGGTGCTGCAAAATGTGCTTCATGCAAAATGCCATTGTCTACTTGAATGCAAAGAGCTACTTCAGTGAATGGTTTAGCTCTTCAGTGAAGTGGACCAGTAGTCCAAAATGCACAGTAACAGTGATGCCCCCAATTCGATTCCAGAAAAATCTTTAAGTTTTGTTCTCCTGCTAACTTCTCGTACATCTTGCAATTGGGGGGGGTGATGGAATAAGAGTGCAACAGTATCAGTCACAATTAAACACAATTGCATGCTGTTTTTGGACATGCTCCACTCCCTCATAACAAGTGGCTGCTACTGGTGAAACCACATGCCCACTCGAGTGTAAGAGTTCAATCACGGGGCAGCCATTCAGCTCAGCCTTCATTACGACTGCCCACCCTGTAGCTTAAACCCTTACAGCATTGTCTGTCCTCATCACCTTCCTCCAGGCTTTGGGGAGAAGGGTAGAACAGTGAAGGAATGATAGTAGCATCTATACATCTCACTCGTCAACAGATTGCTGCTTTTCCGAGCTCCCTGGGTGATGCCAGCTGCCACCCACCCCCTCTGTACATAAACCCATGCCTCCATCCAACCTTGACCATTTGATTTAAAGCCCTGACCTTAGAGTACATATTGAAAACTGACATCGTGCTCACATCACTTGATTGAAAATACCTGAAAACTCAATTTAGAAAGCTAAAACATGATGAATACTGTAGGAATAGAAAACTTAAATTCATCACACAGCTGTCAGAAATAGTGGAATTTCTCAGTTTGCTTTATGGCTCCATGTGCCATCTATTTTTTTTTCTGGAAAGTCTTGACTTTGGGAATTAATTTCAGAAGTTTGTCACCTGTTATTCCAGGTTGGTGGGTTTGCTTTATACCTGTGATGAATGAAAGAGAGATGAGATCTGCTCTGTCTTGACTGCTTGCCAGCTCAGGACTCCTGCCAAGGTCTCATCTTTAATAGATCTCCTTGGCTGCAGTATCATAACATGTTCAAATTAAAACTGCTACCAGTTGCACCTACAGGGACACCTTTGAAGTGATGTCTGAAGTCCCGGTACAGACCTGAGCTTCATGATTGATGTGCAAGTCTCTGGATCTGCTGGCCCTTAGAACACTATGTTTCATCTAATTCTCTTGCCCTCTCGGCGCACAATCTCTCAGCAGTGAACCACCATTATCCTCCCACTAGATAAAGTTATGTAAGGAATTCTGTGAAGGCTTTGAGAGTGCAGTCAAAATATTGTAAAACACCACTCTGATTCATAATGTATCTTCAGGAGTTTAGGAAAATGATGAAAGGGAAACAGAAACAGGGAGAGTCTACATCTGTCTAACATTTATTTGGTTAGGAAATAACCTTCACTGTTTTTTAATCACTTTTTTTTATTTGACCCTCTTCATAACAAATGTGCTGTATAAATCCAAGAATAGCAATGGTTATGTATCATACTTGTATATCACATATCAAAAAGAGCTCCGCATTTATTTCTTGGACCTCACAGCAGAAAGTGACACTTTTAATGAAATTCCTCAACTTGGCTGATTCTGATTCGTGTTGTCATTTCCAAGTTCTTCCTCTAATTACTGTGTGCAACGTGCAAGCTGAAACATCCTTCTAATGGGATGCACAGCTCCTATCATTCCCCTGAGCCTAGACATTAGACTACACTTCCAATTAAGGTCGCATTGTTGTAACTCAGACATGCAAAATCCTGCATTTGAATGGAGAGTTTTGTCACACTTGTAAATGAGGCACAGATGTGAGAAACAGAATTCCCATAGTGAATACAAGCAAAGCCACCACTGCTGGCTGCATGCTGGTCACACTGCATGCGAGTACAAACTGCTGGCACAGGTGAACAGATTAACAGTTGGGCTGTGTGAGAGTTCCAGCTTGTCTCAGTCAGCATCCTGACAGACAAGTATGGAGATCTCATAGCAGGTTTTCTGCTGAACCAGATGAAAAGGAAATCACACACAGATCTTTTTTTTTTTTCCATGAGCCATCTATCCTACTCAGCGTGCTCCATCCCAGAGGAGATGGAGTAGAAGCCAGGATGAGGTGTCAATCAAACACAAAGGGGTGCAGGAAAGCAAATCAATGGTCTTTGTGTTTATGGGTACTCTCCTGAAGGAATCCCCATCAGAGGGATTTTGACAAACCATGCAGGACTTCAACTGAGAAAAGAGAGCTCTTTGCCAGAGAGAGTCTCACTCAACCAAACAAGGTAATCGATGAGGTGAACAGTCGAACAAGGTCCAGAGGGAAACAATTAATACTAGAAAAGCGCTCATAAAGGCAGCTTATGGATAGACAGCATCTGTTTCTTGCAAAGTATGACGTGAAATAACAGGACCCATTCTGAACTTTCTACCATTTCAAATCAGACACCAGTACTTATCTGACTACACACAGATTTCAGCTAACTGGATCCTTTTTCTTACAGCAAAGCACACAAAATCAAACCTTTCTAATTGTATTGATTGAGTTTAAACACTATAAAGCAAGCTACACCAAACGTAATTACTCAGTCTACACAGTATGCACCACATCTAGGTTGTGGGGAATCCAGGCGGTGGTGAGAATTCATAAATTGGGCTCAGGAGACTTCCTTAACTCCATCTTCTGTGTCTTTGAGGCGAGGAGAATCCAACAATAAATGCAGAGGAATGAGGGAACCAATGCAGGCATACTGTTGGGATGCGGATTCTTCATTTGCATAGTGCAGAAACCTCGTTTTAACAACACTCAATGAGATTTATTATGCACATGACATCGGCAGAGGCATGAGTAAAATAACCAGCAGCGTAAATGAGAGAGAACGACATATTGGCATATACATACAGCCTTCAATATAGCCTATACAGGTGTGATTTTAATGATTGATTGTAACTGTTCGCAAGGGAGAGCTGTAGACTAGGAAGTAACCCATATATGTATTGCCTTGTCAATACCTCTGTGCCTCATTTAAAATGGTGGTTATCGTTAAAACAGGCTGTAGCTTTAGCTTGGTTGGAATAGATGGTGACCATTCTGCTGAAGTAATGAGATACTTGATATCGATTTATATCTAGCCTATCTTTCATCACGTCCACAGGAATTTCTCTGCTCCTACTCACTGTGGTGCAATTTCTCCCTTTCTTTGGTTTGTTATCTTAAAAAAAAAAAAAAAAGCACTAGATGGTTTAGACACCATGTGGGACTAACTGAGCTGATTTTTGCCCTCGAGGCTACAGCCAAACAATGCACCACAAACCATAGTGAAATGAAAGACCCGGCACTTTAGCCTCTACAGCTGCAAGGCTGCCTTACTGTCTCACTGTTTTTTTATGCTTCCTGTCATGCATTAAAAAATTACTGCAAGGGTCCTGTATGTGGGAGCATTTTCAGTAAGTCACTTCTCACACTGACTGAGTTTCTGCCTTAGGAAACAAGTGTCTTAGTCAAAAAACGTGGAAGTGCAACGGATGACATGTTCTACAAAAATATCACAAAGAAATATCTGTTTCTGTAGACTGAGCCTCTACACGTGCACTATAGTCTTTTGGCAAAGTAAGCTCACAATTTATATAATGTGCATTATATGAGTTCACAGTGAGATTATCACATTATGAGTGTTGAAGTTGAAGATTAAAACAAAACGGCCTTTGAAAAAAGTAATTACTTCAATGTTATTTGCTTTCTTAGATAAATCAGCATCAAAATGTTCTTCTGCAATTAAATGGTGAGATTGCTTTGTTTACTGCATTGGGTTATGACAATCTGGGGTATCAAAAGACATTTACATTATCTCTACAATGCACTTTATGCCTGCTGTATCATAATGTGCCTAGTAATATGTTGTTAATTCCTCAAACAAACACGACTGACAAGCAGCAACCCACAATATCACAATATTCATTGCATATACTCACCAACGGAGAGAGATATCAATCCGCAAGTCAAGAGAGTAACAACAAACCTCTTCCTGAACATGAGCAAACACGGCTTGCTTCATTAAGTGCTTTACTGTGTAAAGCACATTGATTGGAGAACAGGACATGAGACAGTGCAACATTTGCAGGTAATAGATTGTCTGGAAACCCTGCAGCTTTGTGTGTGTCTCTCAGGGGGACAATAATGCTGCAAGAGTATTACACTGATGCTTAAGGCAGTTTCAACAAGATTTCATCACGAGTAAGATTTGAACTTTTCATGTGTGTGTGTACATATATAGATATATATATATATCTATATAGATATATATATATAGATATATAGATATATATATATATATCTATAGATATATATATTATATGTGTGCGTGTGTGTGTATGTTTGAAAATACATAATGCAATGTGTAAAAGACTTTCTGGGCAGCATCTGAAGGATTTAGGACGATGTGTTTAAAACTCGAGAACTGTAATGTTTTATATGATTAGTTAATAATTATAATAATAATTTATAATAATTACTTGCAACATTTGAAAATGTTACATTACACTGTGGGAAACTCATCCCTGGTCTCATCAGCGTGACAAAGACTTTTATTCACTCCTACACTAAGAAAAAAAAATCTATCGATTTTAGTTACGCATATAACTGATATCAGAAATTCAATTAAAATCAGAATGTAAACAATGTGTAATAATAATATATTTACTATAAACAATAATATACTATTAGTAAACCAGAATTTTACCATTCAAAGAATCAGTGTATCTTGTGTAAAACAGCCATAATTATTACTGACTGTGAAAAATCTGAATTAACATTGTGTGCTCACAATTTGGATCTGACATATAAGTAAGAACTATCTTTCAAATATACCAGAATAAAATGTTAAAAACATTATGTATATATGTGGGCTGCATTAAATAATCCCCCACATAAATGCTGTAAATTTTTGTGGATCAGTTAGGACTGCTAGTAATTGAGGAAAAAATAGGGTGTGTGTTGTTTCATATTCATTGTTCACTGACAATACACCTACACAGCAGAGGGATAATCAGTCATACCAGGCTGTAGTTTTGAGCCCGTTTGTCACCGTGCAGGTCCACGCTGAAGGGCACTGCCACAGCAATAACAAATTCCAATGTGTGAAAATCAGATCGGAAAATAAGAATTATTACTGATGCAGATATCATGCAACGAAAGTCTGCATGGGACAGAAAGACAGCGGAGAGTGACAGAGACTGGACGTCCACAACAGTATGCCTACACCGCAGTGCACAGAGTCCAGCAGCCTGTCCAGGAGAGGGTTACTGACGGAAAGTCTGAATGAGACAAAGACCAAAACACACATACTAATCGATGCTCATACGTGAGGGATTCCCCACCACACACACTTGATTTGAACAGAAATAAAACAATTTCAACACATACCAGCTCCGTGGTCATGTTTTGTTGAGTTGTGGCAATCATTGTGGTCCGCAACAAGCTGTCTAACCTCAATACCGTTAAAACCCGCCGAGCAGCCGCACGGCTGTCTTGCGGAGCNCTCTCACACACACACACACACACACACGCGCGCGCATGCTTCCGTCTAATTCCATTCCCGTAGGCTATTGATTAGCTCAGAAATTAATCAACATGACATTGTGCTAAGTGTGCATTTCAGTTATTTCAGCATTTTTGGAAACACTCAACGTGGACAATTCAAATATAGCCTGAAATATTCAGAAAATTACTAACAGCTATTTTTTGTTGAACATAGCCCATCAGTGAACACATATAATATTCCATTGCAAAAGTTAGATTATTCTAAATTAACGCTAAACTATCTAATAGTAGAAATTTAAAATATAGTTAAGAATGTTGCTGGGAATAATTAAGTTGCAGTGTCATGATTTTAGGACAAAATATGTCGTTATGGTTTTGTTTTGTTTTTGTTTTTGTTTTTTGAAAATTGCACAAATCACAGATGACTCACAGGAGTGTTCAAATAATAAAAATGTTTTCATTAAGAAAGCATGTCACATTTCATGGGATCAGAGTCCTGCTAAAAGATGTTGAAAGCTGAACTTTGCACCTGATACAGGACTGCACTCCATAAGCACACTTTCCTCAGTCATCAATGAAGAACATTGTTCTACCTCTTGCACTACAGTTGCACAGCCGCGACACACTGATGCATATTTTGCCATGTTCCATGCACTACAGGTCCTCCTTCAAACATGGTCGTTTTTTTCCATTCACACTGTGCAAATAAAATGCAATATTCCTACACCAAGTCTTTTGTTTTGAAAGTTGTGACAGGAGGTTATATCTTTTATTCTGCTATTTCTTGATTCCCTGTTTGTTTACGTCTATCATTATTTGATATGTATATTATCTCGTTTACTGTGTTTTGGTGTTATCTTATAAGTCGGCTCAGAATGCTGACTTCGCCGATTTGCTGCATTGAAAAAGCCGCCTTCTTAAATTATGGTTTTATTTTGAAGACACATACCCGGAAGATACGTTCTTCTTTCCGGCTGCAATGGCGTCAACGGAAGTAACGTTCCGCTTCTCTGATTGGCCAGCAGCGAAATTTGAAATACAACGCGCTCTGGAGTTGATGTGCTGTAAAGGATGCGGACAACTGAACAAGCAGTTTGTCGTTGAAAAAGAGGGCGAAAACATCACTAAAAGACATTTATTTTGCTGTTCAACAGAGACTCAGTTTCACCACAGCCAGGACGGTAGGTGCTAGTGTTTGCTAACATCACACTGGGAAAACAATAAAAGAAATTTAGCAGGTAGCGTCAGACGTAGCGTAACCGTCGTTTTTACTCACGGGTGCTAAACATTAAAGTAGCTTATTTCTTGGGATGCGTTAAACAATCTGTAGGTTGTTAAATTCAGTGGCGACCGAGTAAATTGGAAACTTTGATACATTGTTAGCCATCAGACTGATAACGGAAATTGTTAACGTTGCTGTAAACACATGATATATTTTCTGTTTGAAAGATAAAGAAACCATACTTCAGCACTGTATTGCATTGTAACCCTGTTTATCTTACGGGATACATAGTTAACTTCTGTTCTATCTGTTTTCGAAGGTTATAGAACAATGGACATGGCTGTGCTCAACCTCCACAGTTTATATGATAAGCTGAGGTCGCAAGTTGACCTTCTCAATGAGAATATTGAGCCCAGTAAGTAGTTCATGGTTTGTGGTGTTGCCTTTACAGTTTATCCTTGATCAGATGCCATAGATTTCTATGCAGATGCCTGTCACACTAATGTGTATCCTCTTTTCCAGAGTTCATTCAGATGGCACAAAACTTTGATGACTGTCGTCGCAAATGGCTTAGGGCAGAGCAGGACCTGGGGTCTTGTAAAGAAATCCTTACCAAAACAGAGACAGAGAGGGGAGCTCTGGAGGTCAAACTGAAACATGCCCGCAATCAAGTGGATGTGGAGATCCGGCGTAGACAAAAAGCAGAGGCTGAGTGTGAGAAGTTGGTATGTTGGATCACAGCATCATTCTAGTTTTCTGAGATTTCTTCATATACTGTAGTTTAGTGTTACTTGAAGTAGTTTCTCATTTGTCCTTTGTGTTTTTATTGTAAAGGACCGTCAAATCCTGTTAATACGGGATCTTCTGACCAGTGAGGGATCCACTAACAGCATCAAGCTGAGTGTAGAGCAGCGCTCGGCTTTGGGTTTCCTCAACACAAACACTCAGACACCAACAAACCTTAATACTAGCCGAAGGTAAGAAAGTGACACAGAGTACTGACTCATTTTCTATTTCTTGTTCCTGTTCATGGAAAGCATTTAGTTGAAACCTGGTTTATCTGTGCAATGTCTGTGTACTATTTTGGCTATGGTGTATAATACTGACTATATATGGTATTCACCATATATACAATACTTCCAATGGGAAGTACCAATGTGTAACACATAAGAGCTGACTGCAAAATCGTATCACACTCACAAGTTAGCTTCCAGCAGGGGTTGTGTGTTTTTCTGTTTCTATTAAGACATTTTTTTTTTAATTACACATCCAAAATTTCACTAAACGTTTTTTGTGTGGGGTCAAATCTGTTTGTATGGGCCACCCAAGTGCTTATACTGTATGGAAGACATTACTGACTGGCCTAATACATATTTGCTGGTGGTCCTTGTAGACTGACAACCATAGATGAGTCTGCCTCCATCTTGTCAGACATCAGCTATGATAAAACGGATGACTCTCTTGTAAGTACTTTCCTTTTCAGCATTATCTTGAGTTCACTATACAAATCCATACTCATGTTCAATAAAGCATGAATAAAAATAATCTAATATTAGCTGTGTAATTATTTGTCACATCTGATTCTGGGTGTTTGATCTGTTGCAGGATTGGGACTCCTCGACTGTGAGGACAGTGCGATTGAAAAAACGAGAAAAGAGGGTATGTTTAATACTTGTACAGTTGTCCTCCTCAGAAAAAAATGTTTTTTGCAAGAATGGTTTTGTGTTTATTGGTACTATAAGGTGTGTGCTGAGGTGTTGTTCCCAGAAAAATGTTTTTTGCAAGAATGGTTTCATGTTTATTGTGCTGTGTTTGGTTTCAGCGCTCCTCTAGAAATCAAGTTGATGGTCCTCCAACTGCCAGTAAAAGATCTCGGTCAACAGGCAAAACTTCAGATGGGGTAAGTCACTGTCAGTCACCTTTTAATTTGTTGAGTTTACTTTTTTTTTGTTTTTAAAATGTCCATCAATCAGCCCTGAAATCAGGAAATTATGGTAGGTTTGTATCTGGCTAGTATGACTGGCTGATTCCATTTATTTGTGACAGGGAACTGAGACTCTTGTGACCAAGACTACGGTGACAGTACCAGCAAATGGAGGACCTGTTGAAGCAGTTTCTACTATTGAGGCTGTTCCTTATTGGACTCGCAGCAGGAGAAAGACTGGTTAGATTTCTATTACAGTGCAGTATTTATCCTTTTGTAATCCTGTTCTTCATAACTCAGTTTTATACATCTGTAGCGCAGGGCCCTGATATGATGCTACAGAAACAAGACCAAAACATGATTTAATTACTATATAAAAACAAAGATTATGCTCATTAGAGTTTTATTTTCTAAAAACAGAGCTGATTGTGTTTATTATTTTAGTGATATCTTGAGGCTGAATGTGCAGCAGCAGAAGAATATTTTTTGAGTGCAGATTGGCAAAGTACACTATACACACAGCTACAATATGTCTCTCTGTTCAGCTGCTATGGAGTGGGACTCTGAATCTGTCAAGTCTGAAGATGTCTTCAAACCACCCAACAACCCTGATGGAGACATGAAAGCTGAGCCCAGCACTCCACAGAGCAACCGCTGCATCCGCCTGCACGAGTTTGTCTCCAAAACTGTAAGAATGATTCCTGTGAGACACTGAATTACAGAGTAAATTCATCACACTATAAAAGCATTTTTACTTCTGATACTTGTTATTATCAGCACAGGCTTTTTTTTTTTCCTCCCCTTACATTTCATCACTTTGCCAGTCAATTCTGATCAACCTACATGAATGCAGGGCTTTCAGTTTCAGAGTTTCAGTTTGCAAGGAGACTGCTTTTCCAACACAATCCAGGGAAATTTAACACCTAAACCTAAAAATTATTTTTTGTAAACAGTTATTACACAGCATTTATTTATAACAGTCCATTTGATAAGCTCTAACAAAGCCCATTCCTGACAATAACTGTCAAAGAACATACTGATGTATGGCAGTGCTGTATTGTTACAGTAACATAATATATTTATTTTAAGGTTCTCTCCCTGCAGCATATACAGTCTGAGATAGACTGTACACTTAAATCTTTATTTTTTTGCATAACACACACCACCATAACAGTTGAACAGGCTAAGCGAACATGGCGTATTTTTTTCCATATCAGGTATTGCGATGACGCACGTAGTTATGTGTGACATATATTTGAGTATATTTGCAAAAAATGTTTCAGAGATTCTACAAGATGCATCTGTGTAGCTGACTCTCAATTTTACTAGCCTCTTACCTTAAATTAAATTTTCCTTAAATTATCTTGCATCTATTATAGATCATTAAGCCAGAATCCTGCGTGCCCTGTGGAAAGAAGATCATGTTTGGGAAGATTTCGCTTAAGTGCCGCGAATGCAGAGTGGTCACACACCCAGAGTGTCGTGAGCGTTGCCCCCTGCCATGCATTCCTAACTTGGGTGGCACACCAGTCAAAATTGGGGAGGTATGTCAGGCTGTTTTTTTCCCCCCGTCCTCTTTTGGTGTGCAGGTATATGCACATGCCTGTTTCGTCTTTGCATTTCCATTACAGTGTTGTCAGTTTACCCCACTTCTCATTTGGTTGCCAGGGCATGCTTACTGACTATGTCCCCGACACGCCACCTATGATTCCCCATCTCGTGGTCCATTGCATCAGTGAGATTGAACAACGGGGGCTGCATGAGGTGAGTTGTGATTTCCTGCCTTTATGTTATAAATATACTGTTTGTATAGCACACAGCAGCCTCAGGCCCCAAAGGTTCCTTTTGACGTCATTCCTTTAAGCTTCGATCGAGAGCTGCAGCTAAAACTACAGTCTTATTTCTGGAAATTGAAATTAGTAATTATCCTGTGGAATAAGAATCTGTTTAAAAGTGACTTAAATCTGCTTGAGCTGATTATTTGTCTTTCTCTCTGTCTTCTTTGGTCATCGCTGTTTTTAATAGTTTTCTCGCAATATACATGGGGCTTTGTTCACTGAAGGAACTCAAACTGTAAATACTAAATAATTGTACTTGTTCCCCTCAGACTGGTCTGTACCGTTTGTCTGGAGCTGATCGCACAGTGAAGGAGTTGAAGGAGAAGTATCTCCGTGGTAAAACTGTTCCTGTGCTGAGTAGGGTGGATGATATCCATGCCATCACTGGCCTCCTCAAGGACTTCTTAAGGAACCTCAAGGAGCCTCTTCTCACCTTCAGCCTCAACCGGGCTTTCATGAATGCAGCCGGTGAGTGTGTGTGTCACCGTGGTGACACTGGCAGCTATTTTTGAAGTGGTTTGATTGTTTGCTTGAGGGCTACATAATAAAAGCATGAGCGCAGCAGAAATAGTAGGACTTGAAGTAATCAAATGCTTGGTGTGTCTTCGTAATGGGCATCAGAAATGTGCGTAACAAACCCATTAAATTAGTTTTTGTTAGTGTGTTTGCTTTCTTTTTGCAGTTTGTTCAGAGTAGAAGTAAAAAGCTTAGACAGGAAGTTGCCTGAAACAACATTTGACAGATTGAGCTATCAGTTTGTTGACCTTTTAGCATTTACTTGTTGGAGTGAGAGATTTTTTTTTCCCTCACTGTTGTTAATAAATCAACACAGCCCATTTCCTGCTCTTTACTGAAAAATGCTTTGCTTTGTTTTCCTTCAGAGGTTTCAGATGATGACAACAGCATTGCTCTGATGTACCAAACCATCAGTGACCTGCCTCAGCCCAACAGGGACACTTTGGCTTTCTTAGTCCTTCACCTCCAGAGGTCAGTAGCAACTTTCTGCAACACATAATACTAATATACTGTCATATCAGCAAACAGCAGTTAAAATCTATGCCACCTGCTTGGATTGTTCTCTACATTTTGCTGCAAATGCAGCCAGAGATATAATTTTCTGGTATTCAGTCAAAAGTGTAGTCATTTATGTCATAACGGCTCAGCTGTATCTTGCTTTTTTTTTTTTTATTTAAGCAGGGCAAATTATTTAATATGACATGACATAAAACTAGTTTACTTAATATAAAAAGCAAAATTAAATGGCTAACATTTTAATTAATCTCCATCAAAGAGAGATAATTAAATTGTAATAAAAATGCTTCAGAGTTGCTGACAGCGTGGATACCCAGATGGACAAAGGTAACCTGGCTCGAGTATTTGGCCCAACAATTGTGGGTCATGCCGTTCCCAATCCCGAACCAATGACAATCCTTCAGGACACCAAACGGCAGCCTAAGGTAGGACTGAATAATTCATGCATAATTAATTTCTTGAATTGTATAGAAAAACTTAATTTTCATTCAGAATGTGTATTGTATTTTTTTTTTTTTTTTTNTTTTTTTTTTTTTTTTTTTAAGTACGAAGGCAGAGACAACAAGCCAGTTCTTCAGTGTTTACTACTACACTTCACAGAATCATTATGATAATCACACTTTAGTTTTTGCTGATTTCCCTTCTCTTGCCCAAGGCGTCTTCATCTCAAGCTTGGTGCTCTACGGGAGCAAGATGAGGCAATATACTGAAATACCATTAAGTGTCGCCATTTTTACTTATCTAACTCATTCCAGGTTGTTGAGCGTCTGTTGTCTCTGCCTCTGGATTACTGGAGCCAGTTTGTGATGGCAGAAAATAAGCAACCCAACATGGATCAGCTGGTCATTGAGAATATAAACTGCTACGCCACCCCTGAGAGAGGTAAGGGGGAGGTCACTAAATTGTTGTTCATCAGTATTTGTACTAAGACAAGGAACTCAGTAATGTTGATTGAGTCTGAGAGTGTTTGATAGCATTTTGAGATTGTGGTGTCGACTTTGCATGGTTGCAGTGAGCATGTTCGGACCACTGACCACACCAGAGCACCAGCTCAGTAAAACTCCCTCCTCCAGCTCCCTTTCTCAGCGTATGAGGTCCACTCTGACACCCAGGTAAACACACAAGTATAGTCCCTCCTGCCCCCCTTTTAACACTGTTTTTTCACTGCTCTAATTATTTGGCTTTAGAGACTTTCACACTATTGTTTCAGATGTTTAGTGAAGATATAAAAAAGTTCACTTTCAGGAAATGTAAAGTATGACTGGCTTCTTCTGGTTTTTCACTGAAGTTTGTACAATATGTAATTATCCTTCTTCAAACTACATTTTATTGAGTGTAAGGCTTAGGTAAATTTCACTAATCTGTGTAATCTGTGTTGCAGATTTGGGAGCAAGAGCAAATCAGCAGTGGGCTTTTCTCACCAAGGGAAGTTCTTTGCATCTCCACTCCTCAAATAACCCAAAGCAGCTTCTTTTCATACTGCAATACCAAGTAATGCCTATTATCATTTATGCATTACACTGAACATGGTACTGCGTTTATTACCATTCTATAAAGTAATCTTCTTCTATATACTAATTTTAATGTTTCACAACAGGAAGAGTATTTTTTGTTTTGTTTTGTTTTGCTTGGATGTTTTAAGTGTTTGAAAATGATTTTTGAAAGGAATTGGTAGGTTTTTAATCTATACATTTACTAGTGTCTTTAGAGCTGAGGCATTTGCATGTCGTTCAACATGACATTCTCGATTAAGTTAACATTTATAACACTGGGTATGAATCCTTTTGGGAGACTTGTGTATAGATGAAATATACTATGTACAGGTTCAGTGTGACTTGCTTACATATTTTTGTTTTATTTCTGGCAGTTTTGGCAGTTTTTCAACTCATGTATCACTCAGAAGTTGAAGAATTGATTTCCTTGGCATTTCATTCTAGGCTGTAGTTGCATATATGACTTTTTGTAATGGCATCTTTTAGTTTTATGTTGTGTTTCAATTATTTGTATACAGTCTGGACTACAACAAATGTACTTGTTGAATTTTTATTGTCTGAGTTGGGCTGTAATTTTTATTTTTTTCACATGCCACATCTTTTCATACTACATAACTATTAATTGTAGTTCTTTTAAGTTTGGCAGTAAGACCTGAAGACCCACATTTCTCGTTATGTATACAGGACTGTGTGATTGTCATCAATATATTGCAAAGGGAAAAAACTTGAGTTCATTTTTCATTGTTTGTTATACAGTATATGCTGCACTGCCAGGGGTCCTAATGGACAGCAGTTACTGGCTAATGTCACAGCCTCTGATCGCTGCTTTGTCAGATTATTTTGCTCCTTAAATGACTGTTTACCACTCTGTAATGTTGTATAGTGGCTGATTGCTTATTCAGCAATTCTATGCAGAAGGTTATTACTTTGTAACATTTGCCAGTTTAGAGATTGTGGCATTATGTAAATTAAACTATCACAACCCATTTTGTACATGAATGCATGTTCTATAAAATTCATGTAATTTATGAAATACCTTTCTAATACTAACATAAATGTCTGAAGTTTTCCTTTTGTTAAATGATTTGGGCTCTTTCCAAAAATCATCTCAGAGCTGTTTCCTGTTGGCTGTCTTTATTTTCCAAATTTTTCCAGAAACTGCCCATGCGTGAAGGGAAAAAAGGGAAGTAATGAAATGGCTAACAAATACTTTATGCATGACACACTGATAGATAGAACATTTTACACAGTAGGTTAATAAAAAAGGCAAAGTAGTTATGAGAAACTTTGAGGTTTATTTGAAACAATCATATTGTGACAGTGAAAAGGAGTTACAAGTGCATACTGTAAATACTTCAAAACATTTTAAACACGAGACGTTCTCAGAACACACTGACATCATAGGTAAAACTTGATTGATGTGTAATTTCAAATGTTCTAACAAAACATCAACATTTAGGCCATGGCCAGAGAAGAGGAGTGCTCGTGAGGTAGTCCTGGAAAGCTAGATCAGCTCCCCACTTCTTCATGGCCTGTTTTTCTAAGATAGGGATGCCACTGACATGCCGTAGCAGGAACCAGACAAAAAGTGGTGACACCACACTCAGGTACTGGGGACCCTGCATCACTGATGAGGCTGAGAGCCACAGACCAGACCACTGCAAAATCTCTCCGAGATAATTTGGGTGTCGGCTATAGGCCCACAGCCCACTTCGGATGAATTTTCCCTGGAGGGGAAAAAAGTAATTTGGGCAATACTTCTCAACACAGTTGTTACACTCAGCAGATAAGGCATTAATGCAGTTTTGGGTAGTACAATGTGAGATCTTTTAACTTACAGCATTATCTGGGTCACTCTTGAAAATCCGTTTCTGCTGGTCAGCAATAGCTTCAGTGGCAAAGCTAAGGCCCCACACAGTCCAGCCAATATAGTCCCTCATTCCCAGAGGCACATCTCGCTTCTCAGTGTTCAGCATGAGGGTAGGCAGGAGGGTCATAAATACCCACACAGCTGAGAGAAAAAAAAAAAAACAGGAAATGAATAATCTCAACTGGTGTCGCTTAAACACATCCATGTCTACCTCATAAAAGCTGTTCAACTCAACTTGAACACAGGACAACAGCATTAGATTCTCAACCTAGAATAAATGCATATGAAGACCCACAAACTAGACAGTGATTTATACAGGGCCCTCTGCTTTCAACATGCACTGAGATGGTCAAGGACTATATCAATAATTGGCTCAGAATGGATGGGACTTATATCACATCCAAGTACCTTGAATACTCCAGTATACAAAGAATGTCCCTGGGCTGTCTCTGACATTGTTAAACCTGCGATCATGGCCGTCCTTCAAGATACGCATGAAGAGGAATGTTCCCAGTCTGCAGGAAGAACATGGTTAGCACCAGTTCACATTAACCAAGGCATTATTCATTAACCTGACGTGAAGCTTTCACATGTATTAGTTCCACCTTCATGGACCTTGTCAAGGACCATCCATAACTTTCACAAAACTCTATGGATTTTAATGCAACAACAGGATATACTGTATGACGGAGAATATTTTGCATTCTTCTGTTGGGAGTTTTATGTTGTCCTGGGGGGGTCAGCAGGTCCATGACCCTGAGGGTCAATGCTCTTTGCTTACCTGAGTGCCCATGCAGTCACCAACCCAGTCTGCACTTTCTGGCGGACATGACTGGCTCCTCCCCAGATACGACTCAGGTGAGCAAGTAGTATAAATGTTCCAGATCCTGAAAAAAAAACAGATAAGCCCTGAGACTGGATGTTACGCATGCCTCTCTGGACATAGGTATAGTGGATGGCTTTGTTGATAAGTACAGTACTTGCTGCAACTTAGGGCGTGTTCAATAAATCTTTTACTCAGGGAACTGCAGACAATTGGTTCCAAAGTTCAAGGGTAAATTATCCAGGGACTGTAAAGTGTAGTGGAGAAACAGAAGACGACGGGTAAAAGAGAAGCACCAAGGTGATTCATTCGTGAAATTAAAAAGAAATCAATCTTTGGTGTCGAAAGGTAAGCTGCACAGTTCTATATGACAATGTAATGAATTATTTAATAATTGACTAAATTAAGACTTGGTGGCACCTAATCCTAAAAGACTGAATTTATCCACAAATCTACAACTTCATAATTACACTTACCTTTGTATGTTCATAAGCTGTCATAATGTCATACCGATCGCCTAATTAATGCTCAGTAGATGCAATTGTCTCAGAGCAGAAATAACATAATCTCAGCCCATAAATCTTCCTCAGCAACATCATCGATCAATAGTCTATTAAATTGTAAATGTTCAGTTTCAATGGGATTGACTGTGATTTACCAATGCAAGCCACAGATTTCAAGACAAAAAAGATTGAGAAAAAGATTATGAAGATTATGAGTTACTCTTAAAATCTTATAAAATGAGTAAACTAGTGTGATCATCATGGAGTCTTGTTGATAATGGGTGAAAAGTATTGATAATTCTGGGGGGGCCACAAAATCTCTGGTGCCATAATTTGATTCAAAGGGGGCTTCGGAAGTCGTGGCAGCGCCCCTGTTGGCAGCTCAGAGGCACTGACGTTTTCACCTAAGTCATTAAACAGGTGCTGCTGCTGCTTAAAGCAGAAAGAGGAGGAGTTTTAGAGCTGTTTCACAACAAAGCTGGTTTAGATAACATTGATTTTTTTATTTATTTTTTTTTTTAAATAATGGCGACAGTCAACATCTAAACATTTAAGTGTAAAAAAAAACAAACAAACAAAAAAAAAAAACTACAACTTAAAAAGCCCTAACGCAACAGCCGATTTCAACTGGGTTATTTTCTTATATGCGATTCGCTTTTCTGTTGCGTTTACAACAAAGACTGAGTTGAATAGCAAGTCAGTAATCTCCAAACTGGTTAGCACATGGCCGAAAACGAACGCAAAACGTCTTATATTACCTGCCAAATCATAAAACTTTTCGGTTTTGAAGGCTGCAGCTAGAGCCCAGCAGGCCCACTGGACGCTCAGGTCGGTGATGGCACATTTAACCAGAGGGCTTCCCATGATGAACTCATGCAGCTCACCCAGCAGCTGATCAAAATGAACCTTGGTCATTGAGCCACTCCTCTAACACCCAGAGAATACAAACATTCCGGGTGAAGTTCACCACAGCCATGCTATTAGTGGGTGTGGCTTGACAGCCGGGATCTATGGGTATTGTAGTCCATAGAGGGCCAATTAGAATCCAGAGGTTCTCAAACTACATGGCAGTGACTCTACATTGGGACACTTAGTCCCAAGTGTCCCTACAGACTCTGGCAGATGCTGTGGCAGATGAGAAATAACAATCTTGATAGAATTATGACCCTAAATCATAGAACAAGAAACGTCCCTGATTGCCAATTTAGCACTCTTACTAAATTGCTAAATACAGCTTGTGACAAATTTTGACAGAAATTAAGAGTCCAAAGTCACAATTTAACTGCTGCTGACTCAGTGTAGACCCCATGTCTACAAACTGATGGCAATTGATGACAAGTTGATGATGCGTTTTTGCCTTCACCAGGTATTCATTACACAATCTGACACACATCAATTTGATATTGTACAGATTGTTGTTATTGTACAGTTTTCAGGAGGCATTTAAGGACACATGCACATGCTTAATACACACAGTAAACTGGACTGATCTTATTGAAGTGAACAGACATAATGCAGTTCTTGAATTGCTCCAGTTAACATGTGTTTGGTCTGCAAGTCTATGTTTTATGTTTTAATATCGTAGGGTTTCAGTGTTTTGCATTGATCAGGTGTGGTCAAACACACATTTCTTTTATTATGTATTCCTCTGTTTCCCATTTTCTCAGGAATAAACACAGACAAGAGAGAACAAAAGATGGCAGAGAGCAGTAGTCCAAAAGGCGGTGCAGGGGACTTTGCCAAAAAAGTACAAAGACAGCTGAGTAGAGGGAAGGAAAAGGTAATAGTCTGCAAGTTCTTTATCCCAAATGGCAGCAGAAGAAAGTATTACTCCCTTAATTACTGTTGCTTTGAATTATGTGCTTTTTCCTGTAGGTACTGCAAAGGCTGGGAAAGACTGTGGAGACCAGAGATGAACAGTTTGAGCATTATCTCCAACAGTTTAATGACCAGCAGGTAATAACTTCAACAGCACTACTTTATGAAATAAAGAAAAAGTATGGACTTACATCTGACTTCTGTGTTTTTAATGGGAAAGTAAAGGGTTTTATAGGTTCGAACAAATGATTAAGATTAGAAAAAAGACATTTTGGGTGAAGAGAGAGCACAAAACATCCTTTGTACAGGTTTTATGTGTATTATGTATTATGTGTATTATTATTATTATTATTATTATTATTATTATTATTATTATTATTATTGTGTGTATTATGAGTTGACTCAGTGACATAAATGAAATAAATCTTAAGACTGATAATCATGCAAGCTTCTGTCGATTCCCAGATTGATGGGAACCGAATATACAAGGACCTGAAGCACTACCTTAGTGCAATCAGAGGTGAAAATCCATTTGCTTGAAAATGCTGCAGAAGTACAAATTATATTGTCCAAGCAGATCATTTTGATTCTTCTACCTTTCCACAGACATGCGTGATGCTTCAACACGCCTTTCCCAGTCTCTCTTTGATGCCTATGAAACCAGCTGGGTTGGAGAAGAAGATTTGGGTGCCATTGTAGAGGTCAGATCCAGTATGTTTAATAGTGCAAGTGAAAACCTTTAGTGCCTACAATTTTACCACTCTGCATTTTTGTTCTACAACTATGTAATCGGAAGATTCATACATTGCCAGGGGGCTGAAACACTTTCTTCTCCCTCTCTTCTTCAATAATTAATGCAATGTTTATGCTGCTGCTTTTATTAAGGGGGAGGACCTCCTGTGGAATGACTTTGAGGTGAAGCTATTAGATCAGGCCATACGCACCATGGAGTCCTATGTGGGCCAGTTCCCAGATGTCAGGGTAAGGCAAAAACAAACAATCGTAAATGCAAGTAGGAATGAATGAATGTACACACACACACATGCGCACACACACATGTGCACACACGCACACGCACGCACACAAACACACACACACACACACACACAAAGGCCTGAACACAAACATAAAACCAAGAAAGAAACACATGGTGCAGATACATAGAAGTGACATATCTGGATGGATCCTTTGTCGCTTCCAATCTGCAGGAGAAAGTTGCCAAAAGGGGAAGAAAACTGGTTGATTACGACTCTTCTTGTCACCACCTGGAGGCACTGCAGGCTGCTAAAAAAAAGGATGATATCAAAATAAACAAGGTCATTTAAATGACATGCATATTCCCCTTTCCATTTCTATTTCACGCTTTATTATTTAAAAATAAACATATTGCTGTTTTTAATCTGCAGGCAGAGGAAGATGTGACTGCTGCCAAAAGCATCTATGAAGGCATCAATAATGAATTAAAAGAGGAGCTTCTCGTTTTCCATGATAGGTCTGATAGAAAATTTTATTCTATTATGTGATAGTTGTGGAAGTACTTATGTAAGTAATTATGTCTTTAGTTATTTGTATATTTTTCTTTTAAAGCCGTGTTGGGTGCTATGTGGCTGTCTTCTCAGCTATATCAACTTTACGAGGCATCTTTCTTAAGGAAATGAGCACGGTATGTTATGCTTTGTGCTGGCTGAGCATCTAAATTGAGTTTGGCACACAACATTTTCTGTCAAGAGTTTGTTTATAATTAATCCTCTCCTTTTTAGCTCAACCATGATTTAGAGAATGTGATAAAGGAACTGCAGGCTCAGCATCCAGACAAGGTGTTTGCTGTGAAGGGGATGCAACAGTGAGTTCCTCCTTTAAGTTTTGAATTTTAAAGACATTTCTTTTGATGATTGACAATTCAAAGGAATATTCCTCCTTAAAATGTTATTTCAGTCATTATCTTTTAAGCCCCATGTCTGCTGAAATTAAACTGAAGGTAACACAATGACTATGCACAGTTCCTGCGTTTCCATCTCAACCTGTACCCAAACATTAAAATATACAGTATAGCTCCAAAAATGCAATTAATATTTATATTCAAAAAGCTTTGGAGATCAACAACTATGTTGGTTTCAATTACTAGTGTTTACAGTGTTCCGTTTACTCTATTGCCTGTAGTTTTCAGTCTAGTCTTCAGTTAAACTACTTTCCACTGTACTTAGAAGTCATTTTTTGTGATAAACTTTTTTTTTTTTTAGTGTGTAGATGTTTCTATTTAAACAATTTCTTTGACTTAATGCTGCTGCTATTAAAAAAAATAACATTACCCTTGCCAAATATTTCAGGTATGGCTCTCTAAAGAGACGAACTCTGATGTCTCCAAGGTCATGGAAAGCCAGCTTTTCTGAATTTCACAGAAATTATAGTCCCAGGCCTTACCCTACGTTTAGTTTTAGGTCTCCTGACAAATCTCGTCATGGTACACTGTCCAGAGACAGCAGCACTTTTGCAGTCTCTCCACAATCCCCTCCATCAGAAATCTCCTCCTCAGAGATCCGGGATCTGGATATAGACTCGAGCCACAATGAGATCCACAGCACTCCTGCAGAAGAGGACACGGCAACAAGTGCAACAGGAACTGCTGGCAATGAGATGAAATCAGATGAAGCTATCACTCAAGTAGAAGAAGAAGAAAAGGGCACGAAAGAAGGGGAATCTGAACCAGAACCTTCTGTTGACCAACATACAGTCACTTCTGATAGTAAAGGAGATGTTGAGAAAGATCCACCAAGCGAGAGCAGCTCAGAAGTGAACAACTCCTGTGATTCAGAGAGCTTGGAGCTCCAGCTGTCTGCAGTAGAAAACAGCCCTCTGCACATCGAGGAAGACGATGACAGCCCTGTACGCCCTGACACTCCTAAAGCCAACAGACTGGAAAATGGAGAAGTCTCTGGCTTTGATTCTGACACTAAGGAGCTTAGCACTGTTCAAAAGGTTAGTTATTTGGCTGTCACATGGTTGAGACCTGGCGAATCCTGACTCTCTTATTTTACAGGTTTTCTTTTTATTTGTCCAGGAGGCTCCTGCAGAGAAACAGGTGTCCCCAGAGTCAAAAAGCACAGAGGTATAATGCAACAGACTTTGATACAAGGTTTGTAATTTTTTCATGTGTATTGTACATTGCCTCTGTCACATATTCCCATTGCTTTTGTTCCTTTATCCCTTGTTTATGTATTTGAGTTTTTCATGAACCTGTTCCTGCCCTGTGTTGACTTTAACAGATGAGATGACTGAAGTCAGCAGCTGCATTGGAAAAACAGGAGAGCAACAGTGATACTATGAGAGCTTTGCTGGCAAATGACAGATTCAGCATTGACTTATCACAGTCAGATTTCTTTCATTATTTATCTTTTATTGAAATCAATTGTATATACAGTATATTTTTATTTTTCTTAGTTTTGTAATAACCATATATTATCATAATTTGCATTTCAAAAATCAACTAATTCATGAATGCAGGATGATTCTGACTTTTGTTTTTCATTTTTGGGGTGGTCATCATCTCAGCTGTTGCTCCACAATTTGCATGAAGTGGAATTAACTAAATATATTTCTGATCCCTTCTGTGAACAAAATGTGTTAACTCTGCTTAATTTTGCAGAAAAAGTTGTCTAATCTGAACACTCAAGCATTTTTGAATAGCAGTTTTTAGGTAATTGGTATGAATTGAATTATCTTACATTTGATAAAATGTACAACAGCTAAGCCTAAAATAAATTGGAATGATTGTGAAATATAGACACAATAAAACACAATAAAAACCGCATCTAATTTTGTCAATAGTATGATTGCTATTCTGTAGTGGGGATATACAACGAAAGGGAAAAAAAATAAAGACCTCCCACTCAAACCAGACTTTCTTGTACTGTATGTACAGTACACTACTTTAATAAAGAAACTAAGGAAATAACGCCCTGCTGCAGGCGACTGAGGTGTTTTTACTACTAACAGTGACCATAACCAATTATTCAGTTTGTAAAGTATTATTTTTTTTATTTTTATTTTTTACCTGGGCAAGGTAATGTGTTGTTACTAAATATACTCTATGATATCGTGTATATAATATCACTGCAATATTTTAATATCATGTATCATTGTACATAATTTAAACATTACAAAAACACACACAGAGTAAAAAAAAAGCCTTTTAATGTCCTGATATAAATTAATTTAATTTAATTTTACTTTATTTCATTATTAACCCATATATAATAAAATTAAGCAGTGATTTGTCGTCTTATTAGACAATCTTCGTCGTCTCGCTCCGGTTATGTGTGGAGGGGGAGGGGCGGAAGGGAGGGGCGGAAATAGAGAGTGTGCTGCGTGACTCACGCGCTTTGCAAGCAAAAAGTACACAGCAGTTTAATTTAAATACGCCACCAAGAACGTTACACCGTGTTTTTAAGAGTTTATTTTGTTTCCTCAGTTTTAAAACTGTCTTTTAGGGGAAAAGTTTGGTTTGTATCACGGACCACCGCGCACAGGTAAACGCTCATACATTAGCTGTAATGAAAAATGTCTTAATGTTAATGTCTGAAAATTAAATGGTTAAACGCATGAGCTAGCTGTATGAAAAATTATATCAAGTTTAACTAATGGCTGGATTATAGGACTTCAAAGCAAGTTTAAATGTTTATTTTAAAGAGGACTTTTGGGCGTAAAAGTTTTGTTGGGTAACTAGTTTGCTTATCACTGACCGAGACAAAGAAAGTCAGCTGAGTAGGGAAGTAAAGTTGACTAACGTAGCAGTAAAATCTACAGTTTTTAACATTTAGACCTACATTAACACGATCAGAAATGGCGATTGTGGAACATCAGTAGGTTATGTCAGAGTTAATTGAGTATTAGTTTTAATAATTCTTTTTTTTTAACAGGAAACATTGTAAATTAATCATGACTTCCAGTCCACCTCTGAATGGTAAGTGGATTTTGTTTACTGACTCAAAATACCATAACTGAGGCAAAAAATAGTAATAATAAGAATTAAAAAAAATAAATAAAAATAAAAAGATGAGCTACACAAGTGTTTATTGTATCTTATTTTTGCATGTAGTCATTGTAAATAGTTTAGTTTCAGCTTCTCCTCCTATGCTGAGTATGCTGTCTGTCATAAGTGTATCAAATTGCAGCTGGTGTCCTCAAATGCATCACAGCATAAGGATTTAGAATTCCATAAGGGTTTGACAGGTTTGTTTCAGTTCCAGCCCTTGATAATCACATTACTGTCTCAATACTTAATAATGTATCATCTTCACTCAGAAACTATGCAGTTGCATAAGGATGCTCAGCATGCTGAAAACAGAGCCTGCATGTCTGACATTTTTAACATTTTCATATTTTTCAGATTCTGCATTACTGCCTTCACCAACTCTCTCCACAAATGCAAATGTTACTGGGTTGCAAGGTAACTACATTCAGCATTTTTTTTTTTTTTTTTTTTTAGATCTGATTGTTTCAAAAGCAGTTAATTGATTTTTAATACATTGTATTCTGGTAACATAAGGTGATTGTAATGTATTATAACCTCACATATTGTATGTGTTTTTTGTCAACAGATGTGAAGTCTTTAACATCACTTCCCACACTTCCAAACACCATTGTGTTTCAGGGTAACTCCTACACTTTTGCTTTGCTCTGTGTCTAGATCACTGACATGTGTCCTCCTCTTCAAGTTTGGCCAAAGGCTGCATCCATGACCTCTACACATGATGCATTCCAGTTTTCTCCTAAAGTTTCTTAAAATTGAATATGGTCTTATGTTTCTCAACAACTTCTTTATTTTATTTCCCCCCCCAGTGGTAACAGCAGCAGTCCCTACACATACAGACTCCACAGTTGCTGGAGGTACCTGTCTGTCCTGTCCTGTCTGAGCTTTTCATATTTGTCTGCTGTCTTATTTTGAAACAGTCTTTTTGAAATATTTGTTCTTATCTTTCCAGTGGTTATTGCTCTCATTTTGTTGACTGTAGCCGTTGTGGGCTTCCTGCTTTATCGGTATCTGTGCCATAATAAAGGAGCCTACAGGACAACGGGGGAACTGGCTCCAGGAGAGGATCCCGAGGAGGATCACAGTGGCCAGGCTGCAAGCGAAAAGAAGGAATACTTTATATGAAAATGGTGCAAGACTTTCAGTGGGCGAGTCAATTATAACACTGCGGTCTCGAGCAGACTGAGAGGAAATAGGCCTGCCAGTTTTTTTTGTTGTTGTTGAGTATTTACGTTTTAAAAGAGTGCCACTAATTGCTGAAAACTGCAGGATTTCAGCTTGTTTGAAGATTTGTTCTGAAAAGTAGAGACACTAAAGCAACACCAAAGATCAGATTATTATGGAAGTGTGAATACTGATGAATGTGAAGCAGATGACAGACAACAGGTGTGTGAAGACTTGCAGAGCTAGGAATGAAACAGGTGGTGGGATTTAAAAAAAAATGTCAAATCAGTTATTCAGTGTGTGATTAGCTGGTCTTACACCGTCAACCATGTTTTCCTTTCTATAATATGTGGAATTATGATGTAGGCATAAAGCTCAGTACTTTATTTCTACAAATATCTATGCAAGATGTACTCTGGTGCTTTTTGGGGGCTAAGACTTGTGTATTGGTGTGCTTTAAAATAGCAGTTTTACAATGCAAATGTTTTTATAAGTGTACTTTTATGTACATGGCAGCTAAATATGTGGCTGTATTTGCTTCTGTTGTTCCTAGGTTGTTTTGTATGACTCCTAAACAGACATGGTTACTGACAACTTTCCTAATAAGGAAGGCAATAAAACTTGGAAAAAAGAAAAAAACATTATAGAACTTAAATTTGCAAAATAATCAATATATCTGACTGAGTGCCTTTTATATTGAAGTGACAACATTTTAGGTGTTACATGTGGGGTTTTCATGATAAATTCTAAACTTGGAGTGTATGATTTCTGAAAAACCATATCACCCACCCCAATGACTTTACTTGGCGAGAATGATGTCAAGGAAAGGAAGTATTTCAGCAATATTACAATAACCAAACTCCAAGAAGACATTTAGACTCACAATATTGACTTTATATCAATGTATGTACCCAGCATTAACACATCAAACATGAGAATAAAAGTTAAGGATGAACCTGAAGCATTTCAAATTTCCAAAATAACCTTTATTCTAAACTTACATTTTAAATTTTAAGTTTAGTATAAAAAAGTTAAGTGCACCTAAGTTCTTTTTCCCCCAAAGTATGCCATCTTTGACACCTCTCAGCAAACTGTAGTGACACTCGTCTTCTTTAGTAATCTTAAAAGATAGAATGTACCAAAGTCCATCTCATCACTTCAGTACATATATCTATTTTTACAAAAACTTGTAAAGATAACCCCTGAACTATTGAAGTCCATAATCCTTCAACAAAGAGTTTTTCCTTTTCACTGGCTGTGGTTGGTGTAGCATCTACAGGCAAACTCTACTTTACAGTACTTCATATTGCTGAGACTAAGCCGCCGTTCTGCTGCTTTACAAAGAAAAATCACAGCTGAAACACAAAAGAAAACAATCAAATGTATAAGTTTTGAAAGCCGTGGCGTCTTTCTGAGTAAAGCCGCATGAAATAACAGCACAGGTCAGAATGAATACACAATGAGGCATTTTTTAAAAAAACACTGGTGACTTGTCAACCTGGTGTAGTGCAGTGTGTGTGTGGGCTCTGTTTGATGGATGCGTTTCCCAACAGCTGACTTGGAAAAAGTCTACATTGAGAGCGATAGCATTTGTCTTCTGCTGGCCACAGCTGTTAAAACTTGATACAGGATGTCGGATACCCAATGACACATGGACGTTACCAGACACCAAAATGAAGAATATCTACAAATATCAGTTATAGCATCCACAGCTATAATATCAGCTTTCAGACACCTTATTTAAGTTTGAAATATAACATATATAAAAGTTCTAAAGCAATTTCATTAGCAGCGCAAACATGTCTTAAGAAAGTCAAAATGATGTAGACTTACATCCTTGCAGAAGTTTGCATACACTTTCAGACAACTAAACATGCCACATCTGCACATTACAATGAACTAGGCTTGATGAATAGTATGTCTAAAAATCCAAAAACGTTCACAAATATCACAGCTTTCTTAAAAAGACACGAAAACGACTTTTAAAAAAATGAGCAGCCCCACATCTGTTGTCGTTTCAGATTTGCTTAGCAGTGCATTTCAGATAAAAAGTTTTTAATCAAATTTGTACATAGGAAAGGTGCAAAAAGTATGCAACAATAGAAAGATGCAGTAATTCCACATGCAGTAACAAATGGCACATTAACTTACAATGCAGTTTTATAAAACGGAAGGTATAGATACCGTTATACGTAACTGCTTTTTTTCAATATGTTTGCTTTTAAATTGCGACATTTAAAATTTCAAGTCACAACCAAACGCAAGTGCATTAAAGACCAAATCTTTGGTACAACCAGCTCATTGGTTATACTAACAAATTTAATTCTCGCTATGTACAGTATGTGATTGACTGCAATAGAAATGACGAAAAAACACTGAAATATTTAAGAAATTAAAGAAATCACATCACCTCTCAAAAATGTCAACTGTCATAAAAATGTCACTTTTCTACAGTGACTAAATACTTTAAAGATGTGGTTTGATAATAGCAAATTATACTGTGAAACAATTGAAGGTATTTGTTGGAATCCATACAATATAACATATAGTGTATTAAGTCTGGGTATCCGACTGCAAAATAGAAACAGGAGCCAAAAAAAAAAAAAAAAAANAAAAAAAAAAAAAAAAAGCTAAAATGTTACACCAACCACTCTTTCCCATTTAACATACTATTTGGATTTACTGTAAATATCTTTCTTTTAAGTTTACTGAAGTTAATTTGCTTTAAATTGGGGCTAACCCCAGTGCTCTTTGGCACCTAACTATGTTCATCTACAAGTTGCCCAATGAGGTACAGTAAACCACTTTGGATATTGCATTTTTTTTTTACAATTTGCTTTCATTTAACGAGCGAGTGATTTTAACGTGAAGAAACTTTTATAATCATAATTCACAGTGCAACTAATTTGCCATGATATTTAGGAAACTGTGCAAAAGACAAGACATGAAATTGTAACTTAAAGCATCCAAGATGCTCATTTTTTGTAGTTTAAATTTTATTTGTCACAATCATATTTACATATAATTATTACACACCTATTAATGTAACTACACTTATGAGTTTTTTAAAGATAGAGAAGGTGGATATTTGTTTTTGCACTTAAACTGCAACTTAACTGTATTTCACTGTAACCATGAAGCTAAACTATAAAATGCTAATTTGATATTTCACCATGTAATTTATGCAGCTTACAAGTATACAAGAACATCTCAATGTAATTTGTGACCATTTAATTAAAGGAGAACATATTTCTCAAACTAATACAGATGTCAAAACTTCAAATAGATGATATTTGGAATTACCAGAGAGGCTAGACCAATGGAATGAACTCTACGACATTAAAAGGATTTATATTTGTCCTCTCCAGGCAGTGGCATTCATCAGTTGAGATACGTTATCTCTAGGTCAGAAGTGGAGTACTGTACCTTTCATGGGGACTCTAAAGTATTACATTCCGTTAGGTGATATGAGTATTGTGGCATGGCCAAGCAGCCTGAAGAGGGAAGCATTTGGGATGGGAAAAGGACTGGGGCATCATAAGAGACAGGCATGAAAGAGGAGGCTAGGAGTTGCTGTTACCAGATGGTATAACCGCCACTGGATCCACCCAGAAAGAAGTTATTCTTGCGCTGTGTCATTACAACATTGGCACCTTGCATGGCAGCCAGCTGAGCTGCATTCGGGTGATGTCCTGGTGGTGGAGGCTAGAACATGATTACAGAAGGTGTCAGACAGAAACTGCAAATACTTCACTGATCTACAAGAAATATTTGTCAGAGAATCTATTTTTTCAATGTAGTCACTTATGACACTCACACAATGACACTTGAGACTGCAGTGTCATCTCAACATCCTAACTGCAATTTGGCTTCCCTTACTCCTTTATTTAGTTTTAGTTGGTTTCCCTTACTCATTTATTTCGTTAGATACTCACTGGAATGGAAACACTGCTGCCTGCTGTGAAGCGTGCACCAGCGTCAAAACCGCCCTCCACCATCACTGTTGAACCATGGGGGTACACAGCTCCCATGGGGTAGTAGGCCATGGGGACATTCTGACCCACTGGTCCCACAGGCATAGGTGCATGCTGCATGGGCATGAACACCTGAGCACTGGGGTAGTGTGAGGACATCTGAGGCACCTGACCAGGTACCTGAGGTGGAAGCACATATCTGGGCTGGTATATCTGTAGACACAGACGGGAGAGTTAACCTGCTATTTAAGTAGCGTAGCTGAATGTTATTTTATAGAACATATAACGCCATGGTTACCTCTGAATATGCAGGTGGTGCGTCTGTGTAAGGAGGCGCCTGAGGAGACATTTGCATAGCAGGAGGGTATACAGGTGCAGTGCTCTGCTGAGGGTACACAGCTTGTTGTGGATAAGAACCTGCAACACATTTTATTTTAAAAGAGATAGAGCCAGTCTACAGACTTGAAGTAAGAGAAAAAGTGCATATCATCAATATATATATTTTAATTTTTAAAAAAATAATGACGTCACACAGAAATCCCAAGTTTGTGATTGTGTTTTCTTTGTGGCCCAGAAATCCCACCGTGTTTACATGATAAACTTAGACAAGTCATATTAAAATCATCAGTATTATCTTAGCTAGCTTATTCCCATTCTTGGATCATACGAGACAAAAGCAAAAAGTAAATTCCAGAAAGTTAGCTCAGTTAGCTCTTGAAATCTTCTAAGTGAGGTTAGCTGATTGAAAATATGTGGAACGGTCAATAATGGTATGGTAATATACAGTGACCACAAATTCGGGCTGAAGTTATTATTGTTTTAATACACAATAAGAAACAATTTGTTTATGTACGAGGTCAACGTGTGTGTTGGACTAATTTTCTAAAATCAGTTTTTGTCACTGGGTTCCGTAGCTAAATGAGAAGTCCGCTTCAGATGGCCACAACGACACCCGTCATGTAGCCCTACCGTCATTTTTTATATGTAACAGCTGACTAACGACCGAAAAAATATCTGGAGGAATACCTTTGTTGTTCATTGTTGTAACGCGATCCGCAGACTGGAGACTACAGGATAAAAAGGAGCTTCGATATGTTGTCACGGCCTTCTACCAGCGTACATTCACTTCCTTGTTTTTCTGCTTGTTGTTGTGGAACTGGTGACGTCAGCCGTTCTCAATCTGTAGCGCTTCCGCACACTGTAGTTTGACCGCGCGCGCCCCCTATAGGCATAAATTGAGTACTGTTAAAGCGAAGATAAAAAAGCATCAGTTTCCAAGTTTCCAAGCATGGCTACACTGCTAATTTTCTGTACGTTTACATTCCATGAGAAATATACTTTCCAGAATATATGCCTCAAATCGATCTGCGTCCTTAAAGATGACACACATGCACACGATTATTAATTCTTTTTCCACATTTCACAGCTGCACTTCTCTTGTTTTGTATTTCTTCTAGGATGCTGTTTGCATTGATTTAACCTGGACATGCACTTTGCACAGTGCAACAGTATACTTGAACTGAATTGGATCAAACTGAACTGAGTGACTGATTGAGATTTGAAATGGAACTGAATTGACAATAAGGGAAATCTTTCAGCACGAATAAAGTGAGATAACTGTTTCGATGAAGTGGGCCTGAATGCTTAGGATGTATATAGAATTAAGTTATATTTGGTTCTTGCTGTCACAAGTTGGGTGGAAGGTGGCAGCAGTTCTAGGAGTCCCACAGCTGGAGAGGCCCTTTGAAAATCTAATATCGTTAAGGGGCTCAGAAACTCTAGATAACCGCTGCCTGTAATTTATTTCCACACTGCACTGCACAATACACCACTGATTTATTTCCATATTCAGTGTGCAGAAACAGTTTCAGATATTTCATAGTCCATCAGCACAACGTGGAATTAAGGTGCTCCCTTGATTAAGTTCTTTATTATGCCTAAACACTAAAAAAAGATATTTGTTTACTTGCAAAAAATATAGTTAATGCTCTGCAGATTCAGCAGGATACTTATGTGATCTATCCTCCTGGGTCATTTGCATAATTTTGGCTCATTCGCAGAAATAATCAGGTCTTTGGAATTTGTGAAATAAACAACAATACGGAAAGTAATAGTGTATCCGTGCAGTTAAACGCTGTTTTTTTGATGTAAACAAATTAAAACGATTCATTTAATCGTTTTTATGTCAAATTGCCAATTATGTCAAAACGTCGTTTCTGCTCTTTATAAAGGACGCTTCCCCTTTAAGAGAACCATGGCTCCTCTCAAGTCCAGGCAGACATTTTTCAATGCAAGATTTTTCTTGCATAAATTATGTTCATGACGTAGTGCAAAAGGCCAATTTTGTGGTAAATTTGTGCGACTTTACAGCTTAAACAGGATTTCGTGTCATACCTGAAGGAATTTTGATTGTCTGAATTGTTGCAGAAAGGACGCCGTCATTAAATATTAAGAGAGAGGAGACTCTAACATTGCAATCCTCCTTATCAATGCAAATACCTCTTTTGTGTGCAGTCACAGCGCCTGTCTGGAAGCTGAGATGAATTTTTAATTATGTGACTGAAACAAACTGTGACACGGACCTTTATAAAAGCGGGGGATTACAGAAAATAAGCCACATCTACGCGGTAAGTTGAATATAATAAAATGACTCTTTTCTAGCCTGATCTTCGCGTTTAGCAGCGAAATGGCGAGAGGAAACGAGTTTGGGTTAATATGCAATGGTCGTAATTAGCATAATTTATATATTTATGATAAAGAGAGGGAAATACATAATATTGGGTCTGGAGATGATTTCTGTCGCCGGTACTCAGTGGGAACAGCTTGTCTTCAGAAGTGGGCGACGAGCTGAGACTTTTATTGGGCTGGATGGGGGTGGGGAGCCCATCAACATCCGCTGAAGTTTTGACAGATCTTCATTTCTGAGCGGGTATTGCAGCAGGAAATTCATCACCTTGTATCTTTTTGTGATGTGTGATGAATTTCTAACTACTCCATGCCCATGTTCGGCGTGATTCATCACGATTTCTGCAGCACCTTAAAGTGAAACACAGGAGGCCTGTTTATAGGCCCCTCCAAATAGTCTGGTCCAGCTATGACAGAAATAGCCATGAATAAAAACAGTCCTCTTCACGTGGGTCTGTGTTAGACTGCAGGTATGAAGGGGCAACATAACATGTGTCACATCATGTTAGATTAAACTAATTTAGGATTTATGATATGCCTGCTTCTGAAATGGCTGCAAAACACGAGGAAGGGGGGTGTTAAAAGTAATCACGTAGCAATCAAGTAGGCTTTGAGAGTTGATTGTTTGATCAGTGTTTGTCTACTCAGAATGCCAGGAACACAGTGACTGTGGTGGTGGTGCGCTGAGCCATGAACTCCCAGGACCTCCCTGCCAAAGATGCTCCACTTACAGTTAACGAACAGGTACGACACAGCTGGCCGTCAAAGTACGATGAAGGCCACACCAAACTCAGCCAAACTGTGATAACTTCATTGCCGCCATTTGCGCTCATCACCCCCATGTGCCAACATATCATCATAATGGAACGATTAACTCCACGCAGCAATTCATTGAGATTGGGAACGTCCTCCCTCGTTTATCATCCTAATAATACCTGCTGCTCTATGCTTGTGAGGGTTACTGGTCTTTAAATTGCCATGCTTAATAATTAATTGTGTTTTTTTTTTTCTCTCTCTCTAGTAACATTCTTTGTAGATATAGTCAACAAACAAAAGCAATGCTCTTCATGAATGATTGGGGTGGGGGTGGGGGGAGTTGGAGAAAGCATTGCTTGAGCTGCTTGTTGGCTGATGCTCTTCATCATTGTTTTGGTGTGGTTGCGTTCTTTCATTTGTGTCTCTTTTTTTCTTTCTGTTTTTAATTCATTGTGTCCTAACGTGTGCTTGGCTTTTCTGTTCTCCTTAGCCATTCACTGTCTGACTGCAGAAGTCTTTTTTCAGCCATTTAAATCCTGCACTTTGAAATTCCCTGCCAAAGACAGCCAGGTATGCATCCTATCTCTTCCTGCATTGCCTCTCTGCAGCCTGTCTTCCACCTAAGTTTGTCTCATTGCTTCTGTTCTAGGGTTTTCATTATTACCTACCTTGAATCATCAATTACTTCATTATTACTTCATTCATTCATTATCAGATTTACTGCATGTAGTTACAGAGAAGCACTTCACAAACTGTGAACAATTCTAAAATCATAAAAGAGCTCTCACCAAAACCTAAGTAGGATAGAGTAGTCAGCTCAGGGTGCACCCATTCATCTCACCTTTTACTCCCGATCACTGTGCAGGTCATTGTGATGGCCGGCCATGAGACTATTCGTGTGCTTGAGGTAGAGGTTGATGCATCTCTGCCATCCTCAGTACCTGATGGAAAGGCTGAAGTCAAAGCTGAGGAGGGAGTGGCTCAGGCTTCAGAGCAACCTGAGGCCAGCAGCACACTGGACGGCCCCAACGTGCCCCTGAGCGCTGGGAGAGTAGGTAAATTCACAAATGGCTACTGGTACTTTATACCTCAAAAATAGATGACAGTTTTAATTTTAATGTAATGTAGCTATGAAAACACTCAATATGTCATTAAAACAAACAACCCTGGGTGTGCTTGTGCAGTGCTGGGTGAGCAGCAGCTGGTGTCTGTTGAGGCTCCGGCCCCCGCTGTCCATACGTTGACTCCTGCTGTTCCCATCAGTGTGCCCCTGCCACAGACCCAGGCCGCCATGCCCATCACTGTACAAGGCTGTCCGCAGGTATGATTATGAATTTATTCGTGGTTGCTTTGTCTCAGGAAATACCTAGGAATTGTTTTTTTTAAATGAGGGGACAACTCAGAAGTTCCCTTTTTGCATTTCACCTTCTCACCACATTGTATTTCTTGTCATAGCTTTATGATCAAAAGGGTCAACTATCCCCCATGGGCCACTGCAGATGATTTGTTTCTGACTGGGTGATTGTTTGTAGTATATTATGGTTGTGTAAAATGGAACAAATTTCATCCAAAACAGCTGAATACATAGCCTGAATGCGGAAATTGTTGGCATCACATAGCCCGCAATTCAGACCAACGCATATTGCTGCACTGACAAAAAAATAAATGTAGTTTAAAAAAAAAAAATCACCTATTGTGGAACAGTGATTGAGGATAGAAGTTTGGGTGGTTAGAATTCAGTAATGAAAAAGAATTGAGGACAAACTTTAGCGCTGCACATTAAAACCTTAACAGCCATTATGCAGTGCAAATATATTACTATTTTTGTAAAGACACCTATAAAAAAGACCACAATGATTTTCAAAATCCTGATCCTCGAGTACCACAGCACTGCATATTTTCCATCTCTTTCTGCTCTGCCTACACCTGATTAGATAAATTAATTGCCTGTTAGATCTTGACTGGCTAAACACACCTGATTAAGTTAATCACAGGTGTTGTGAGATTTAACAAAAGAGGACTGATATATGGTAAGGGTCAGCAAAGGTCAGAAAATATTACTTAGGATGAGGAACAGCAGCTCCCTATGGACAAAGTCACGCACCCTGAGACTGACAGACTGTGAAGAAGTTTTATGCAAAAAATAGAACTGCCAGGCCCCAGAGACATTTAAAGGACCATACCAGTTATTTTGCATGTTTGAGCCTGATCTTACTATAAATCCAGAAATTTCTGTCCATCTGTCTCTGTCTGTCTGTTCGTCTGTCTGTCTGTCTCCAGGTGCAGCAACTATGCTCTGCTCCACAGGCACTTATGGCAGGCTTTTATGCATACCATTAAGTCAGACACGTTTTCAACAGGCACTGCACTAATATATTCAATTTTCATAATGTTACGTTACTGAACAACCATTTCCCAAAGGATAAAACTGTATTTCAGCTTTCCTGATATTTTGCAAAATCTCTTAATCTTTCAAAATCAAATATTCAAGTGTTACACCCACCTTAAAAATCAATGTTTCTCCTGCTAATAGTTACACAGCCTTATGAAGTCACAGTCGTTTAAATTTTTCAATAAACACAGGTCTTCTTTTGGGACTATATTCCCCGGTGGAGACGTATATTCACTGTGCGTTTTTTTTATTGCACATAAATGCTACATGTTACTGATGTAACTTTTAAAAAAACCCTGAATTTACATCTTGTTCATGATGATTGATATCCCAAGAACATTTCAAGTATCAACAAGTTGATTTTAATAGTGTACCAGAATGAACTGAAACCAATGGTGGTCTGGAAGGTAGGACAAAAATAATTAATTCCAGTAGTATGCTTTGGGAAATGATTGTCAGTAATGTTACATGTATGAACATTGAATATATTAGGCTCAAACATACAAAATGGACGGTATGGTCCTTTAAGCTTAAAACTGCTGAAAGAGAGTAATTTTCATTATGTAGTATACAGTATACATTGCTCTCATTTATTATCTGTAAAATATTTACTGAAGTTATTATGCTTTTTATTCAAGTCTATACATTACTTTTGAATCATGTGATTGCAGACTGCTTTTATGAATATACATAATCCTTTCTGAGTATATTCTAGGGTATATAAAAGATGGAAAATAAGGAGATTTAACAGATCAAAATCCTGTTCAGTTCTCTGTGTCAACTAACAGATGCCGTGTGTGTGTGTGTGTGTGTGTGTGTGTGTGTGTGTGTGTGTGTGTGAAACCAAAATGATCTGAGCCAAGAGGTTACAGATTTTGAACATTTTAAATATATAATACAGTGAAGTTCGTTTTGATGGTAATGCTTACTGAAATATGAAGAGCTCCTTGGTGTGCTTACTGATAACAGACCAGAGTCTGTCCTTGAAAGCAGTTGTCTTATTGTGGGAAAGTCCAAAGTTCTTTTTTCCAATGTTTTTATCTCATTATTATAGTTGGAATATTTTTAGTTTTTATCTGAATTTTGCTTATTACTCACTTTCAATATAGTTTAAATACTGTTTTTAGTTACATGAAGTTGATTTCTATTTGTTTGAGACATACTGTATTATTCACTGGTTTGAAACATGACTTGCAAACAGCTCCCTAATGCAGTATCTAAGATTGGGTGTATGTAGGCCTGTACACACAGCCTTAGCTTATGGAAGCTTGAGGAGGGAAAAAAACAACACACAATTCTGCCTAGGTTAGTACTTAAGCAGAACGATGGAAGAGATGTTATAATTATTCATGATGGAACAAGCCTACCCAAGGCAAGTATAGACAAATGTCCAATTACAAATATTAAATCCAAATCATTACCATAAAACTACACCTAGAATATGCCTCTGAAAAATCCTATAAATTGGGATGTAATTGCTTGTTCGAGAGCAGAAAAAGAAAAAATTCTGTTCTCTTCTCCACTGAAGACTAAATTACACCTCTTCTCTGAAAAGTGATTTTCTAGCTTCTTCTCAGGAAAACCTGATTGCTTTATTTTAGAATAATACCCTATTGGAGAGACTTAGAAATAAAAATCTTCTTGCAAAGGAATTAGAGAGTCTGTTTATTTTTTCTTTATTCATTTTCTGTATTGTGTCCTCTTATCTAACTGAATAAGTAAAGTTTTAATTTTTAAAATCAACATCTATCTCGTGAGTTTGAATTTCTTCAAAAGAGGACAGCACACGCTGAGAGGGGGCTCTTTTAACCAGCCTAAGGTAAGCACCTGATGTCAGCAACAGATTTAGTTTTACAAAATAGGTCTGATAGTGGCATGCAAATCAGGTAAAGAGGCAAAAGCCTGAGTACTGGCTATGACCAGGGTTAAATAAGTGTGCCTTATTCATGAGAATGGTCAGCCTGGTTTCTGACACCGGCAATTTCTCAACAAATTCCTTCTTTCAAGAGGGTCTAGCTTTATGGGTCGACTGAATATACTGTACATAACCTTTAGACTAAAAGTTGCTTTCCCCTGCTTCAAGTGGCTCAGTAATGGAGATTAATATTTTTTAATCTGAAAGTTGACAACAGATCCACTAATTACAAGTTTTGAACTTTTAAGTGGCATAAGATACAGAGTTATTGGCTTAATTAGGTGAGCTAATAATGTAATTTTCGTGCAAGTGAAGTCGAGCCAAAGGTGATTTAATTAATTAGTAAAAGTGGTAGTACTTGCAGTACTTCCTCAGTCACCTCAAACAAACTGCAATCAGTAATTATCAGATAATTTATAAACGAGGCAAGACCATTTAAAACTGTTAGATGGCAGGAAAAACAACAAAGGTGTGGGCAGATCAACAGATGTAGACAATATGCTCTGCTGTGGTACATGAGCACCAGAATTGGGAACCACTGAGTTAGATCAGCAGGGCAAAAGCATGTGTTCTGAAAATAGAATTCTTACCCAGCTCCATACATCTGATTCAAACTGTTACTGAATGCAGCTGTTTTACTGGATTGCCATAGGTGCTGACTCAGGATAGCCTGGCCTCTCTGATGACGGGTATGATGGCCCAGGCAGGATCGCTGGGCCAGCCCCTCCTTATTCCCCTCAGCATGGCGGGCTCCATCGGTGGCCAAGGGGGTCTGGCTGTTCTCACCTTCCCTACCACGAATGTAGCTACTCTCCCTGGGCTCACAGCGGCTAGCCCGGCTGGTAACCTCCTCAAACTGCCATTTGCTGGCCTCCAAGGTACGTTACAGTCTGTCTGTGTTTGCCTTCATGTCTGGCCTCAGAATGCAGCTCAGACTGTTAGAATGTCATTCAGCTGGATTACAGTTGACACCTGACATTAAAATTCATAATTTCCTCCTATAAAATTGACACATTTACAATCAAAAGCTTCATTTCAGGACAATAACAGATTGTGTGCTCTCTGTTTTCCCTCAGCTGCAACAGTCCTGAACTCAGTCCAGCCTCAGCTGCAGACTGCTGCACAGACAGTGTTCCAGCCTCAGGCAGCCTCTCTGCAGCCTGTGCAAGCTGCTCTGCAGCAAATGACATCTCAGCCAACAATGCAGGTGACCAGTGCTCAGGTTACTGCTGCTCAGGTGGCAGCAGCCTCTGCCAACACCATCACCACCTCTCAGCCCAACATATCTGTAGCAGCACTCCAGACTGCAGGACTCTCCATAAATCCTGCCATTGTAAGACACCTGTTTACAAAGATTTACTTCTGTTCATAATCCTCTAATTTTTTTTTTTAATATCTGGCTTGTGAGTCGTGATGTTGTCATTTTTTCTCTATGCTCTATTCATTCGTTTTGATTTTCTGTTTAGTTCAGTGCGGCTTCACTGGGAGCACAGCCACAGTTCCTCAGTTCTCTCACCTCCACTCCCATCATCACCAGTGCCATGTCCAGTATGGCTGGCATCACCAGCCAGATTATCACAAATGCCCAGGGACAGGTGGGTACCGTAATAGTAGAGCCATCCTTAGACCTCCGGAATCTGCAGTAATTTTTACAGTTACATTTTTCTTTAAATTTGACTTTCATTTGCCACCTTAAAAGCTCCATAAAAGATCCTTTACTAGACAGGATGGTGAATTTCAGCTTGTGAATATCTGAACATTTCTTCCAAGTCTGTAAATAATAGACAAGGCCTCAAAAACTGTCAAACACTGTTTGAGGCCTCGTCTAAGTGTGAAGGACTCAATCTGAAATGGATCACATGAAAAGATTTTTTATAATAATATGTCTTTTTTTATTCTAGTTCAATGATCTGAACTAAAAGAAAGAAATAAAAAAGTTATAAAAATGGTTTAAAATGATAAATACAAGAAATAATGTGACTCAAAACTTAAAAAATGATTTTAAATTCCACATTATAATTCCCACTAAAGCAAAATGTCTGGTTTAAAACAAAACAGCATCAGCAATGCTTGATAGCAGTGAGTCAGTATTCAATAAGAAGAACATATGATAACTGACAGAAGAAATAATCATAAGAACAAAGAAAACATTGACATGTGGCCTTCACAGGGGGCCATTCATTTTTTTTTTTTTTTAATCACACCTTGTCCCCAGAAAATCAAAATGTCTTAATTCTGCTGTTTCTGTTTTTGAGATAACAGTCACCAGTCTCCATTAAACATCTTTCAGCCCTGCTGTTTTCAAGTTAGCAGAGCTTAAACTGGTTTCTGTATAGAATAAGTAATCAAGTGGTTCTGCTACTTCTACTGCTTATTCTTATTGTTGTGGCTTATACTGTAAGTTTAATGTTGAAAAACATGGTTTTATTTAGAATGACTTTTACCAACAAAATTGCTGAGAGGAGGTGTGTTTTCACTGAAGCAAAAACACTGATGTGGCAGATTCGTCATTGCTCCAAAAGTGGGTTTAAGTGGTCAGTGGGAATTATATATGACTATATATGAGTCAGTAATAGATATTTCTCTTTAATTTGAGCAATGTTCTTTACAGGTCATAGGGGCCCTCCCGCTGTTTGTGAATCCAGCCTCCCTGACTGGAAGTGCTGCAACACCCACCCTCCCCCTCCAGGGTCTCCAGGTCCAGAATGTCACCCCCCAGCTGCTTCTCAACACCCAGGGCCAGATTATTGCCACTGTGGGGAATGGACCCACTGCAGTTGCAACATCTGCTGCAGTTCTGCCCAAAGCTGCTGCTCCTCCAACACTTTCCAAGCCGAGCACCCAGGTAAACACCAAAAAATGTGTCATGACTTCAGAAAGGAATTATTCATCTCTGCACATACTGCTCACTTGACAGCTGATATTGTTGAAGGAACGCTGTAAAGCTTGATCTTTGGATAGATCATTTAATGTTCCTGAAGATAATTCAGTGTAAAGATATTTCCTCATTTGTCTCATTACAAGTTAATGTATGTGCTATTACATTATTTTTGTTTCAGTGTTCATTTGAAAGGTTTGATGCCTCTCCCCCCTCAGGTTTCGGTAACAACAGTCACTCAGTCACCAGTTGTCATCGCCCCACAGCCGTCTGTACTGAAGACCGCTACCACACTCTCCTCCATCACCTGTGGAGACATAGCAAAAGTGGGCCAGCTTGTTGGCAGTAAGTACACCTGCTTCTATCCAAACAGAGACCCATTTTAAGCAGGCTGATATTTTTAACTGGATTCTTCACAATTGTAGAACCCCAACAAGCGGTGAGCAGTGAGGAAGGCATTAATCTGGAGGAAATTCGAGAATTTGCCAAGAATTTCAAGATCCGTCGGCTTTCCTTGGGGCTTACTCAGACACAAGTAGGGCAGGCTCTGACTGCAACTGAGGGTCCAGCCTACAGCCAGTCTGCTATTTGCAGGTAAAAAAATCTGTATTCATGTATGCCCATCCCGCCAAGCCAGAGGCGGTGAGACACAGCACGCCTAGACGGGGTACAGAGCATNTATGCCCATCCCGCCAAGCCAGAGGCGGTGAGACACAGCACGCCTAGACGGGGTACAGAGCATGCACACCCGCAGCCAAACCCATGTAGCACACCCACCCAAACAGTACCCCTCCAGAATGTATTTTACTCCCCTGCAAATTGTCTCTATGTGAATTGCAGGAATAACGGGCTGATATATTTTCTTGATCATGAAGTGGAGATACTTAGTATTGATGTATGATATACTGTAGTAATGAATATATTTCTGTTTTTTGGATTGCAGGTTTGAGAAACTGGACATCACTCCAAAGAGTGCACAGAAGCTGAAGCCAGTGTTGGAGAAGTGGCTGGCTGAAGCTGAGCACTGGAATCAGAAAGGCCAGCAGAATCTGATGGAGTTTGTTGGAGGAGAACCATCCAAAAAACGCAAGCGGCGCACAAGTTTCACACCACAAGCAATAGATGTCCTTAATTCCTACTTTGAGAAGAACGCCCTGCCAACAGGTCAGGAGATCACAGAAATTGCAAGGGAGCTAAACTATGATCGGGAGGTTGTACGAGTGTGGTTCTGCAACCGGCGACAGACACTGAAAAACACAAGCAAGATCAATGTCTTTCAGGTTCAGTAGTGACCTCGCTGATAAGCTGGGATGGTTCACCTGTGACCTTTTGCCTTTTTAGAACCTGAACATTTGTTACAGCAACACAAATATGATTGTGTTCTAAATACTGAAAAATGACTTCAGTTAAGTGTGAAAGAATATGAACTTTTCGAAAAAATTAAGGAAATGACACTTGAATCGAGTTGTGTGAATGAGTACTCAAAATGAGTTATTACCATGTTTTTATTAAGTATTTTTGTACACTATTTGTGTGTACTGAGTCAAACTGCATGGTCCTTTCTCATCATATAATGTGATAATAACATGTACTATTTAAAACATTAGATGGCTTTTATACAAAGTGTTTTATAACGTACCCCTGTAAAAAAAAATTAACACAATGGCACAATGATTACTCTGATATTTGGATAATGTTTGTCAACATGGAAGTTTTGAACCATGTAGCTACTCATTTAGCTGTCCTTAACTGTCAAAAGATACTTAAATATTTACATTTTTGTACTTACAGGATCAGCTACTTAAATGTAATAAAAAAAAAAACAAAAATGAAATGAACTATCTAAAAAAATTAAACAGAACGTATTTAACATTGGCAATAAGCCACAACCATATTTTCACCAGAATTAGTTGACCAAGAGCACATTTGTATAGCTCTCTGTGGACACCTGACTCTGCAGCAAGTAATTTGAGACAATCACAGGTACATGCTAAAAACAAGCAGGAAATTCAAATTTCAGCATATATTATAATATAATATTAAATCTACAGTAGATCATATAAAAAGTAAATATGTGTTAGATTTGTTTTTAATTATTAATTTAAAAAAAAGGGCATCTGATTAAGTGAAACATACAGTTTGGTTCTTCTGAGTTTTCTTATTGATAATAACAAATATAATTAGATACTATTTGCAATTTCATTCATATTTCATTGATTTTGAGGAAAGGTATTTTTAAGGATTTTTTTATTTGTGAATTATTGATCCTGAAAATACAATTATGTGAATATATAACTGTCGGCAATCTGTTCTGGATTTCAACCTTTGCTTAACGTGTACGATACTTATGAGTATTCTGTGTTTTTATTTGTTTGTTTGTTGTTGTATCTTTTCCCTTCATGTCATTGCCCGCCATTGCTGTATTTTTTGTGTCAAAGTAGCATTATTTTTTCTAAAATAAGAGCCTAATTGGCCTATAATGAACTCAACTTAAAATGATGTCACATTGCCTGATGCATTTGTGCAAGATTTTTTCCCCCCAGGTATACATAAGTGTAATCACAATTTATAAAATTAGGTAACAGAATCAGAATGTTTAAAAAAAAATTGTTCAGCCAAGAAAAAAATATCGTGGTTAACTGTATTATAACTTTTAATTTGGATGAGTTCAATGAGTTTGTTTGCACGTGCAGTATAGATTTATTTTCTGTAAGAACAATACTGAGGAAGTTTTCTTTACCTCTGCCGATCCTTCAAGAAATGTTTGCACTTTAGTGACAGTGAGGACAGCAAAATGCTATGAAATGGTTTATGTACAGTTCTTTGTTGTATTATTTTTCAGAAAGAAAATATGTTGCTTTGCAAAATGTAGCAGCATTGGCAAAATTACAATCATCAATATGACAAGCATCACCGAGCATATCATTAAGGATAAAGTACTTTTTATGCAGGTTAATTATAAAAGATTAATATTATGCACTGATCACACCTTTAAAAGATTTTGTTAATATCATATGTAATGGTGCATTTTATGTTTCATCTTATATTTGCCATGTAAGAAATATTTGTAGGCCTATTTTGCAGTAAATATATAACCATAAAAACAATGAATACTGCAAAAGATTTGCATTAACGTGTCAAACCTTCAGTACCTTAAGAAATACATAAACAGTATTCAATATTATGTTATTGATGAAGAGAGACAGAAGAGATACATTTGAATGGCAAGACATCAGTAGAGTGGAGTAATTATGTTTGTCATTTGATTCTACAAAGCAGATAACATGTCACTTCTTTGCAAGAGATGTTTCTTTGTCATTTTATGCCAGATGAAATAAAATGTCTTTATTAATCATCCCATTGTTGTTGGATTTTTTTTTTCATTTTTGCAGAAGAAGAGAGATTTATTAAAGTTAGAGTGGTATAAAGGCAGAAAAGACTGCAGGGAAAATTTCCTAGTCAACATCATGTCTGATTTATCTCAACCGTTAGGTGGCAGTAATGAGTCTTTTGCTCTTTGCAAGTTCTCTATAAAACGACGAGGAAGGAAGAATATACGGAAATTACGGTAGCTCCTTTTCCGGACGAAGCTGGATAAACAAAAGCGAGACATCATTTTTCACGTATTCAGAATTATGAGAAATTTTTTGACGTGTTTTATTGATGGGTGTATCCATCAGGAACCGTTTGTTTAGCTCAATTCTTAATAACTGAGAAAAATAAGCGCTAGCATCTCAGCGGAGCCAGCTAGCTGAGTTAGCAGTTAGCTCGACATGTTTATTTTAGTGCTGGAGCGAAGGAGCGCGACATGATGGCGTGAAGCAGTCGCAGTGTTAGCAAGTATCTAAACTTCTCGCACTAAAAGGTAAGGTGAACAACTTTACTCTCTCACGTTACCAAAGTAAAAATAAAGAATACAGGCTAAAATAATGTGGCTTAACACAAGTCCTGTGCATGGACTTCATCAGGTCTTGAACTGCATAAAACATGCATAGTGTGTCCACCCTTACCCTCAGCAACTCAGCATTGTAAAGAATAAAGTAACTGTTACTGGCAATATAATAGAGGAATTTTATTATTTATAGCGTCTTGATTTTTTTTTTCCTCTATCTGTCCTTGGAATAAACATTTAAATGCAGATTTAATGTCATCGTTCAGAGTTTCAGTCATGCCTGATGACAAGTAATTTCTTATATGACTTTCTCCATCACAGATAGGAAGGTTGAGGGACTCGGGTGGAAAACCTAGCTTGAGTTTTTTAGGAACTGAATCCCTGAGATCCGCATCGTCACTATGGCGTGGGCTCTGAAGTTGCCTCTCACAGATGAAGTGATTGAGTCTGGTCTGGTCCAGGACTTTGATGCCAGTCTCTCGGGTATTGGCCAAGAGCTTGGGGCTGGAGCCTACAGCATGAGGTACAGCATAGATTTAGGACTGTTAAACCTGATTTGTGTCTGAAAACAAAAGGCATAATTGTTTTATCTTGAGTCAAATGTCTTGTTTTAATCAGTGACAGTAATGGCACCCAGCAAATAGCCTAATGTCTATTCTACTGTTTTCACTTGTGTTAGAGAGTCAGTTGCCCAGGCTTAAACATCAGAAATGTGTTATTATGTTGTTGCTTTTGTGTAGAATTATTTGGTTTCCAAATTTTTCTAAACTAATCATGGAACATTTTTTGGAGCCTTAACCCTCATACAGGGAATAGACGAGTGTTTGTAATTGGATGTTTTTGTTCTGAATCCAAGCATATTTATCTATTAAAATGATCAACTTTTTCTGATAGAATTAATTTCATTAACATAAAGCATTTAACCTTTTCTCTCAGAGGCTCTCTGATCTAATAACATGCAGTCTGCAGTTATGCCACTTTCTAATCATTTTGAAATGGTTTGTGAATAAATTAAGATGATTGCAAATTTAAAAAACAGCACACTGCTGCAGATGAACCAAATTCTTTCATGAAATTTAATTGGAGCATAATTGCTAACCAATCTATTAGATTTAATGTCTTCACAGATCTGTGGTTTTTCCAGTTGACAAGGCTCTGTTAAAGACTTTAATTGCATTTTCAATAAATATTTTATCTGTAAGATGTTAGCAAGCTCTCTCGTTTGCTATTTTTGTCACACAGACAGACTTTCATGATGTAAGTTGGATTAAATCAGTTTAATTTTTGCTGAATCAAGCATGTTGCATTTCTGAGGGAAAAAAATATCTTAGTAACCTGTTTTTGGTTACGTGTTCTGTTACATGATACGCTACAAGCTGTAAAGTGTGTGCAGAATTCTTCTGTGGAGAGGAAAGAGATACAGACTGGATACTTTGGTATTTGGTTGTGTTGCCTTGGTTCTCTCTGTTGTGATTAATGGACCGCAAAGCTAGACAACAGAGTAAGCCGTCATTTACCTTCAAGTGGACATTGACGGTTGGTAGTATAGGAATCTCTTTTTGTTTTAATATTTCTTATTACAAGAACAGATGGATAAATTCAAATAATTGAATATGGTTTCTGTAGAGTTTGTTTTAGGAATTAAAGGTACCTTGCAGGCAGGTGATCGGGCATTGGCGTCTTAATTTACTGACTGCATTGTCCTTTTCAGTGACGTACTTGCCCTCCCCATCTTCAAGCAGGAGGAATCCAACCTGCCTCCCGACACAGACAAGATCCTTCCTTTCCAGTATGTTCTGTGCGCAGCTACCTCGCCAGCCGTTAAACTGCATGATGAAACACTCACCTACCTCAACCAAGGTCAGCATTTGGATCCCAAAGACAACGTACTTTCAAACTTTGTGTGAATTTGTGCTGTTTTAAGTTTGGAACAAAATGACCAAAATCATGCATGACATTATTCGATAACTGTTATTTTGTAGCTGTGAGTTTATGGTAAAAGAAAATGTTTTGTGGCAACCATGTCGGACCTTGCCATCTATTTATTCGGCGTGTGAACTTGCCATTGCAGGACAGTCCTATGAAATTAGAATGCTTGACAATCGGAAAATTGGGGAGCTTCCGGAAATCACTGACAAAATGGTGAAGGTAAGGTTCTCTGAGGCATTATGATATAATGTCTGTGCATCAGTTCATGCCTGCTGGAACATACTAGTAAATATAAAAATGTGAGTAGACGTGTGAGTTTTAGTGGCATTTACATCTCCCTGAAATCCATCGCTAAGATGAGTCCCTGTGACTTTATTTCAGAGCATCATCCGTGTTGTGTTTCATGACCGACGCCTACAGTACACGGAGCACCAGCAGCTGGAGGGCTGGCGCTGGAACAGGCCCGGGGATCGCATCCTCGACCTGGGTCAGTACGGACGGGAAAATGGCTTGAACTTTGATCTGGTTTCTGTTTATTAGACAAGATTTGTGTCTGATGGTACATTTTTTGGCTTGGTTTGGACATGCACTTTAAGCAAAAGGATAAAGGACCATACCAGCGATCGTGCATATTTGAACCTAATATATTCAATTTTCATACATGGTACGTTACTGACAACCATTTCAGCTTTCCTGATATTTTGCAAAATCTCTTAATCTTTCAAAATCAAATATCTAATCGATACTCCCACCTTAAAAATCTATGTTTCGCCTGCTAATACTTATGCAGCCTTATGAAGTCACGGTTATTTAAATTTTTTGATAAACGCAGGTCTTCTTTTGGGACTATATTCCCCGAGACATACATTCATTCTGCGCTTTTTATTGCACTTAAATGCTAAAACGACATAACTTCTAAAAAAAACCTGAATATACATCTTGGTCGCGATAATGGATTACCTATCCCAAGAATGTTTCAAGTTTCAACAAGTTGATTTTAATAGCGTATCAGAATGAACTGAAACCAGTGGAGGTCTGGAAGTAGGACAAACAAAATTAATTCACTGTTCCAGTAGTATGCTTTGGGAAATGATTGTCAGTCATGTTACGTGTATGAAAATTTAATATATTAAGCTCAAACATGCATGATTGACAGTATGGTCCTTTAAGAGCACAGTGGTCATTTTGGGGAAGATGGCGCGCATAAAGAATACTTCTGCTAACAGCCTGTATTACATTGATCCATTCCAGATATTCCCATGTCAGTTGGCATAATCGACCCCAGGGCTAACCCTACTCAGCTTAACACTGTGGAGTTCCTTTGGGACCCATCAAAAAGAACCTCAGTTTTTATCCAGGTAGCATGACGGACAACACTGCACACAATGTAACTTCCTTCCATATGTAATCCTGAATTACTTTAATCCTTAACAGTAACAGCACTAATTTCATGCACTTTTGAGCATTTTGTCATTTTAAAGCTAAGCTTGTTTTACATATAGTATTCATTTTGTTGGGCAAAGTGGCAATGAACTATCTCTTATTCTCTAGGTAGCAACAACTAATACAGCAATTGTGCCGAGTTCTGCTCTCAATTTCGCTAATGCAAAGCTTTATCTAATGTCATCTGTCTACATGTTTCAGTTTTATACTCCTCTTCTTTAGGTTCATTGCATCAGCACAGAATTTACAATGCGCAAGCACGGAGGAGAAAAAGGGGTCCCTTTCCGTATCCAGATTGACACATTCAAAGAAAACGAGAGCGGAGAGTACACAGAACACCTCAACTCGGCCTCCTGCCAGATTAAAGTTTTCAAGGTGAGGATGAGAAGAAAAGACAACCAAAAGAAATATCACAATGCAATGCAACATTTTGTTTTATTGCTCTCTTCGGCTTTTACTTCGTGACCAGCGCTTTAATCATCCCCACATGTCCGATTTAGCCTAAAGGTGCAGACAGGAAGCAGAAGACAGACAGGGAGAAGATGGAGAAAAGGGCGCCACAAGAGAAGGAAAAGTACCAGCCCTCCTATGAAACCACCATGCTGACAGAGGTTGGCATATTATAGAAATGTTTGAGGGGTGAACGGTTGCTCAGTTAAAGAGAAGGACCATCAGAAAGAAATGTAGCCTTTATCTAAGTAAGAAGGCCAATGAGTATATGATTGACTTCATTTGCAGGGATTCAAAATCACAGTAAACTAAGAATAGGTTTTCATACATGCAACAATAATCAAATATTAGAATTTAAAATGAGAGAACAAGTAGAACAGCTGTGGTTGTGATTACTAAAGAGAAACACGTGGATTGACAAAATATTAAGGTTTATAAGCAGAGGAGGACAACACTTGTGTGTTATGCATAAATAAAACCTAAATAATAAATGCTCATAGAAATGACAAAAGGAAAAATGGATGACTAAACTGTGTGGAGGAAAGGCTGCAGAATTGTGTTTCTGAGGTTATTGAGATGCCAGAATAACAAATGTTTTTGTCTGTTGCAGTGCTCTCCTTGGCCTGAGGTCACGTACGTCAACAACTCCCCGACTCCCAGCTTCAACAGCACGCACAACAGCTTCCCCGTTTTAGAAGGGTATGCATGAGCAACATTTGAGTGATGGTGCTTGCTGTAAATGAATTTAATTTACAGATGAGCACACATAGCTAACACATAGGGTTGCTGATTAAAAAAAAAAAAACAGCAAGGTTTTAGCATTCTTTCTGGATTCCAGCACTGTCATTTTTTTCAAAAAAGTAATTTGTTTCTTTTTAGAAATGGATCACCCATCCACCAGCCCGAGCCTGTTGTTCAGGCAACAGATGTGAGTACAAACACATTTCCACTCTTTGATTTATTGCTTGATTACTGAACCGCTGCATATTAATATTCTTTAAAACAAAGCGACGTTGACGTGGCCCGAAGCTCTTTGAAAAATTACGTACACAGAAATAAAGCTAACCAGTGCTAATCTGCAGGCATGAATAAAGCCATTTTATAAGACTGATAAACCTCAAATACAAGGGACCTCTTCAGCCCTTTCTACTCTCTGTTGTAACTTACTGAGGATTGATAAACTTATAACAAAGCCAGATCTCATTGAAAGCAAGTGATCCTCAGCTGACTGGAAGAAAGAATTCCAGTAACAAGCATCATTTGCTGTTTATCGCAGATCAGGAGCTGAAAAAATCCCCAAACTTTTGAAGATTTCCTGAATACAGTCTTCAAGGTTTCAACACCGAGAATTGATTCCTGTCTATTTTTTCAGATTTATAGATCCTTTTTATTTTACAATGTAGTAAAGCTTCTTTAGTTAAATATCCCAAAAACCTCTGTATCGTCAAACTTGAAGTTTTCATTCTTTTTCATTTTTACAGTTTTATGATTTTTTTTTCCCCCCTAGTTTAGAGCAGGTGTGGTATGGGGTATCTGTAAGATGTCAGCATTATGTTAATTTCAGGTGAAGAGTTGCTAAGTTATTAATTGAGACTGTTGCAGTGAAGTCTTATGTCTTCGTTCCTGTCTCGTTGTCTCCTCAGAATTTGTTACCTACGGCAACACCGCAGGATGCACAACAGTGGCTTCTTAGAAACCGCTTCTCACCCTTCTGTCGGCTCTTCACCAACTTCTCAGGTAAAATGGCTCCTGAATTAGTACAAATTAAACACACATCCATTCTGGCATTGTGTCTCTTCAGTAACTGCTGAAGAACAGCAAGTGAGACTGGTTAAGTTGATAATTTGTAACATTTTAGAGAGGAAATGGACAAAGAGATGTTAGAATGACTCCTGGGGAGTGAGGGCAACATATAATGAAAAGTCGATTCTGCTACAAGGATGGAGATACAGGTCAACTGTTTTAACTCATCAAAACAATTTTCACATGTAGAGGGAGGCGTTTTCATGCTGTTCAGGTTGAGAGCTGGGTGTTTGTTTACCAGGGGCAGATCTGTTGAAGCTCACAAGGGAAGACGTGATTCAGATATGTGGGCCTGCAGACGGTATAAGGCTCTTTAACGCACTGAAGGGAAGGTGAGTCTTTTTACTCTGATCTCATCTCAGAACATGTCCTTTACCTAAAAGGCTTGATACCTTTTACTGATGTCTTTTGTACAGGGTTGTACGCCCGAGATTGACGATCTACGTTTGCCAGGAGTCTCAGCAAGCACGAGAACAGCAACAAAAACATGAAAACGGAGATGCTGCAACAAACACTTTCTTTGGTGAGCCCATGTTTCTGTTTTTTTTGGATCTCTGTTGTTGCATAATACATAAGTTATTACGTACATTTTAACTTTAAACATTCAAAACTCATACATACAGTAGTGACTTGTATTCTGCCTAAACTGCAAAGTAATCATAAGACATTCACAGAAATGCACAGTATAGAAATGCCATGGCCTGTGTTGCTCATGGCTGCTTGTCTTCATGCCTGCAGTGTATCATGCCATTTACCTGGAGGAGCTCACAGCCGCCGAGCTTACAGAGAAGATCGCGCAGCTGTTCAACATCTCTCCCAGACAGATTAACCAAATCTTTAAACAGGGTCCCACTGGCATCCACGTGCTGGTTAGTGATGAGGTGAGATCTTTTGTTTTTTCTGCAGTCGGCCATATATAAGGCAAATTTAGCGTGCGTTTCCCTCCTATATCTAGCATCTGCTCTCTTTTCAACAGATGATTCAGAACTTCCAGGATGAAGTATGTTTCATTTTGGACACAATGAAAGGTACGTGTGGAAGTAATGAGTGATAGAAGTGATTTTAAATTCTTTGTCATTCTCTGGTGTAGCTGTTTCTGTTTTTAACATTCATTGCAAGGTTATTATAGTAGAGTGGCTTATTATGTTTTTCTTGCCAGATGATACAAATGATGGCTACCACATCATCTTAAAGTGAACATCGAGCAGAAAACTGGTGTAGCCTTGCTCTCTTCATCAGACCTGATCCAGTCAGCTCCTCTTGAGCCTCGCTGTTTCTGGAATGCATGGAGATGCCCCATCAGAGTCTCGAGGCCGCTCGAAGGGACCTGCGACCGGAGTCCCTGACTTCCTTTTTATAACTCACCGCATTATTTTGAAGGAGTGACTTTGTTACCACAATCAAGTAACGTTCTCCTTCTTCCCTTGTCGTTGTCTTGCTTAAATGGTTGCATTTTCCCTTGTCGCTTATGTCTCATGAAAGAGTTTAGTGGCACCACGGTTGCTGTCACTGTTTCTTTGTTAGCTGAGCAACAACTAACACAACCACACAGTTACATGAAAGAACTGAAGAAACATCAAAATCAGGAATCAGTATTGAGTGGAACTGAATAAAGAGGCTGTCCGTTCTCTCAAACCTGTTGCTTTTGGGGGAGAAAAAAAAAAGATTTTCCACGTACCTAAACACTGTTAGGATCTTATAATGTTCTGCATATTGACACTCATGGTTTTCTTATGAATCACGAATGATGATGAAACGCTGTCTGTTTGTGATCACAGTGGGCAACACCAGTGACCTTTCTCTCCTCTGTGCTTCCTGTCCCTATCAGCTTCTTTAGCACATCAATATTTAGTTAGGTTTTGGCCATTTTCTTTTGAAATAGATCACCGTTTTAAAATGTTCTCATAATGAATCGTGTTACTGCGCCAGTTTTTATAATCTTTTTAACATATGTTCCTCCATTGTTGTTTTTGGATATTACACTTCCAAATACTAATACATGGTACATGTAGTGGGTTGTTTCGGTATACCGAAACTGCATGTGGACAGATAGCCTATGGTTAGTTTATGTTCAGTCCATTGTACTGCTTACATTAAATGGATAACTTGACATTTTAGATGGTCATTTTTCCCCATCTCATCAGAAATATTAAAACACTTACCCATATATTGGCCCACATTGTCTTTTACTTGTTTGAAAGTGACATTATTAAAAAGATTCTCAAGGGTAACCGGTTTTATTGATATGATTCAGCGTTTATTTTTCCTTTGTTGGACACTAGTGCATACATCCGGACATCTGCAGGTTAGCTGCAAAGATATGGATAGTCACTTTGTTGCCATGGAAACTGGGATATAATAACCCCATATACTGTTGATCAAATTAGGGAAAGATGCACCTAGGTTTACGTTGTATGCTGTCCGTCATGCTGGATAATGCTGTCAAATTTTACACGGATGTGAATAGAACAAAGAAGACCAAAAAAAGAGAAATCACTACATATCCCAGCATGCAGCGGGGCACGGCATGTGTGTGATGTCACAATATGTATATATGGCTACAGGGAAGAATTTCTTCCTCCATTGTTGCATTGTAACAAACTGGGCCGGGCCGGGACCGGGAGGAATCCGAATACTCCTAACAAATTCGGCAGCATTTTGACACCAAATAAAACAGGCCTGCCCGCGTTTATACAAGAAGACAGGAAGCGAAACACAACCTGAACCCGCCCTGTGAAAAAAGGATAAACCAACACAGATATCAGCGGATTTCTCCATTGAAAGCATTTCAAGACTCGCATCAGGAAGATAAGACAAGACACTGTTTACAATATTCATGTTGCAACGAAAATGCTGCAGATAAATCGCAGCTAGCCATATGACGTCCTCCTTTGTGCCATCTGTGTTGTATTTTAAACAGACCGGCATGCGACAGTCAAAAAGAACCAGCGAGTCTAACAGACATCTATTAATTTCTCAGTGATCGCATAGTATGTAGAACAGTGAGTATGGATCATAAGTAGCATCATATTCTCAGATTTTATTGCTGATTGACAATCAAGCAAGCTTTCACCCAGATCCATTGGGTTGCCATTGCTCTACGGCTGCAGTCGGTTCAGGAATATCGGTTTTTTTGGGGGGGTTTTTGGAACAAAAAGCATCTCACAGGGCATTAAAGATTCATGTGCAGCTCGTATTTGGAACAGGAAACGACCTTCGAGTTGGTTGGAATAAGGGTCCCCGTTTCTGCTTCAGGTAAGCAGGTTAAGATTAGTGTTTGATTAACCGGCGATTTGCCATTGTGTGTTAAAACAGGAGAGCTGGTGAGAGAGAGAGAGAGAGAGAGAGAGAGAGAGAGAGAGAGAGAGAGAGAGAGAGA